>LZPO01017387.1:61249-89279 GCA_001675575.1 Neotoma lepida | reverse complement strand
AAACACTTGCATATCATACGTTAAATCAAAGTACTAATGAGCCTATACTTACACGGTATATATGAGGCCATGGTTATGAGCAGAAAATAGTAGTAGTCAAAAGAGACATTATATTTGTTAGGAAGCCTTACTGAAAACATTCCTGATTTCTTCACGTAAGGCAAAGCAGCATATATTGTAAGAAGTTCCCCAGCAACTCCAACAGGATATAAGATGATAAAAAAATTATATCTGGAGAAAGAAAAGATAGATAATTGTTTTTCTAGACCAGTTCTTGTATTTTATAGCACATCTCTTCCATTACTATTGTCTTTATAAATCTT
Organism: Neotoma lepida; assembly: GCA_001675575.1. Classification (NCBI taxonomy): domain Eukaryota; kingdom Metazoa; phylum Chordata; class Mammalia; order Rodentia; family Cricetidae; genus Neotoma; species Neotoma lepida. Next base: position 88,956 of record LZPO01017387.1, on the reverse strand, counting down.
TGTATGCATTTACAATACCTCACACAGGTTGTTGATTTAATCATAGGCTTGTTAACTATCCTTTTTCTAATAGTAAATTCCCATTCCAAATGACAACATAAGAATAAAATAAGAAGTCAGTTTACTCTATATAGTATTAAAATATTTTTATGATTTATTTTAACGTATATATGCATATTTGNTTTGTTTGTTTTGAGATGTGGGAGTGTTGTGTTGGCCAGGTTGGTCTTGAACTCCCCCTGGCCTCAAGTGACCCTCCTGCTTCAACCTCCAAATCATTGACATCATAGATGGGGCCACCATATCTAACTACACAGCTCTTTTTGTTTCAGTTAGTGTTTAAAAAAATTACTTCTTGGGGGTACATGGCCATAACTGCTCCTATTTTCCCTATAGCTGGTCATTTACTGATGAATGCTGAGCTAAAAAGGACCAATTAGGACCTAGTTTGATAGTTTAAGCTTCAAGTTACTAAAGCAGATATTTTAGATTATTTGGAAAACTGATTACTGACTAGACATAGTTACTACTGAAGGAAACTGACAACATGACTTCAATCACTAGGAATTAGTACACTGTGAACAACCACCTTCACAACAAGCAAATTTTTTTTCAGAAAAAAACCATCTGCATTTTCTTTAATCCCCCATTTGGCATGAAAAAACATCTATAAAGAGAGTCATAGAACTCAGATGGTTGAGTGCTGACCAAGCATGCATGAGGCTCTGAGTTTGATCCCCAGCATTGCATAAAGCAGACATGATAAAGGACACCTGTAATGACAGTACTTTGGAGATAGAGACAGGAGGAGCAGAAGTTCAGAGTCATCTTCTACTACACACTGAGTTCAAGGCCAGCTTGGGATGCATAACGCCCTGTGTGTGTGTGTGTCAGGAGGGGTGTGGGGTGTGTGTTGGGAGGGAGACAGAGAGACAAAGAAAGAGAAGGAGATAAAGATGATAGATAGATAGATAGATAGATAGATAGATAGATAGATAGATAGTAGATAGATGGTAGAGAGATTATAGCTTGTAGATAGACAATAGATAGATAGATAGATAGATAGATAGATAGATAGACAGACAGACAGACAGACAGATAGATTACCTGATTCCCATGTACTACACACATATGAAGAGATGTGGGTAGAACTACAGAGTAAAGAAGGAAAAAGTACCCTTTGCTGTTCCTGCTTATTCTGCCCTTGCTGGGGATGCTCCCGTGCTCTTCTTGTATAATTCAGTCTTGTATAATTTTTGTTTATTATTTAAATCAATATTTTCCCACTTCACCTTTTGAAATCCTATAACCAAACATTTATAATCCCTTTTCAAACAAAATACCTAATCTAATTTATTTTCTTAACCTCATAAAGCTCTCCAGTGATTTTTTTNAATAGTATTTTCACTCCCAGGCTGGTAAAATGGTTCAGTGGGTAAAGGTACTTGCTGCAAAGCCTGATATGATGACCTGAGTTCAATCCCCAGGAACCACAGAGTGGAAGGAGAAAGCTAACTCACTGCAAGTTGTCCTTTGACCTTCACAGGAGCATCTGGAATGTTCAAGCGCACACACACACACACACACACACATCAATCAACAAAATGTAATTACCTTTTTTGTAAATTATCACTCTTTTTTGTTTGGTTGGTTTGGTTTTAGTGTTTTGTTTTAAAAGACAGGGTTTCTCTGTGTAGCTTTGGCTGTCCTGGAACTCTGNTCTGTAGNCCAGGCTGGCCTCGAACTCACAGAGATCCGCCTGCCTCCTCCTCCCAAGTGCTGGGATTAAAGGTGTAAAGGTGTGCATCACTACCNCCTGGCCATCACTCTTATATTAAATAAATAAAATTTTAAAAANAGCTGAAACCCTTAAGGTCAGTGAAAATTCATGGGATGGGAATAAACTGTATAATTTATTTTACCTTACTTGTACTAACTATGGGAAGNCTTGCTACCCCAAAGATTNCCAATTGCTACCTAAACTTTCTTAGAGGAAATGTACTTNTGAAATTAAAATGGAAATCAGTATGAAATCATAACCCAACATAAAATTATCCAAGAACACTTTCAACTNANAAATAGAATCAAGGTAGTCAATCATGACAGTAGGTCAAACTACAAATAGGAAGCCATTTCTAAAGTGAAGTTGTATTTGAGAATAATAGCTTNCACATTTGAACTTAAATATGAATATTATTTTAGGTTGTTTAATAAATGTGTAAAATATATTTAGATAGTTGTAATTTTCAAGAGTGTTTAGACATGAAACATAATTATTGATGATTATGGCCGGGCGTGGTGGCACACACCTTTAATCCCAGCAATTCAAGAGGCAACGGCAGACAGATTTCTGTAAATTCAAGGCTACCCTGGTCTACATAGTAAATTCTAAGCCAGCCAGGGTGACACAGTGACACTCTGTCTTAAAAAAAAATCATTGATGATTATAATTAAATGATACACANATGAGGACACATATTTTCAATGTTGAAAGATTTCATGTAAAATCTTTTGTTGTTGTTGTTGTTCTAAATGGTCTCACATAATGCAGGCTTGGCTTTGAACTCACTATGTAGTAGAGGCTGGCCCTGAACTCCTAATCTTCCTGCTCCACTTCACAAGAGCTNGGGCTATAGCTATACTGCCATACCCAGATACTAANCCCTTAACACTAATGAAATGATGGATGATTCCAACACATCAAGTTGAAACATGAAATACTAGAGTTCTGTACTTTTCTAGAAATTTATAACATGCAAATACATCCCAAACAAGAGACTCAAGACACTAAACACTAATAGGCCTGACCTATGCAAACATGCAGTGTACAGTTAGCTTCTTCGGGCAAACTTCGTAAATACAGTTCATGAACAGAGACAATGTGCTGAGTTAGTACCTTTAGAAGAACCAGAGGTTCGGAAGACTATCATGGAAAATGGTACTGACATGCATTCTAAAATTAGGTCCAACTGCATGCAAAGCTGCAAACCCCTTCAAAGGCCTAAGCCTTAAATGTGAATACATCTTCACGTAGAACAAGAACAAAATGAACCTAACACATAACAGTATAACCTTCTTAAACGATGAATAAAGAGAATTTTAGAGCATTTTATTGTATGTAAAATGTGAAGCCACAAATGTATAAAAAGGAGCTAGATGAATACTTTAAAAATCTATGAGTCTCAAAAGTACAATCAACAGTGACACCCCCGTGTAATGGGATTATGAATAATTTTTAAAGTCTTATTTCCTTCTTTTGTATTTATTTCTATATNCTAGTAATGTNCTATAGGAATTATCCCTGAAAGTATAGTCTTCAATTATATATTCTAATTTATTTCATTAAACATGGATATTGTTTTTTTATATGAATTGGTGTTTTGCCTGCATGTTATGTCTGTGTAAGGGTACCAGATCTTGGAGTTACAACAGGGGTGAGTTGCCATGTGGGTGCTGGGAATTGAACCCAGGTCCTCTGGAAGAGAAGTCAATGCTCTTAACCACTGAGCCATCTCTTCAGCACCAATACGTGAGCTTTAAAAAGTAATTATCTAAGAGAATGTTAGGCTTTTAATATATGGAGATCTAAAGCAAGTATGAAAGCAGCTAGCTATTAAGCATGTATTAACACAAACATCAGAGCTTGTTTTGTCTTTAAGACAAGTAGTGCTGGCAGCCTTGGGACTCACTAGTTTGACCAGGATGGCTTTGAACTCACAGAAACCCACCTGCCTCCACTTTCCAAGTGCTATGACGAAAGGCATGCGCCACCACCTGGGCTTAAATATCAGCTTTTAAAAAATAGAAATAAGAGATATGATATTGTCTCCAATATCTTGTGGCATTATTTATAATATCAGAAAGTTGAGAAGGATCTGAAGCCTATCAAAAGAGATGTTCCACTGTTCAGTCACCATGGACCACTATGTGGCAGTACNGGAGTACTAGAGTTGAAGTGTTAGANTGACACTCACTCATGCTGATTTGAAAATGCATAAATGCCCAGTTAAGAGTGCCTGCTGCTCTTGAAGAGGACCAAAGTTTGGTTTCCAGCACCCACATCAGGGGCCTCACAAATACCTGTAACTACAGCTCCAGGGGAATCTGGTGCCTCTGGCCTCTAAGGGTACCTGCACTCACACACAGATATACATAATACCTTAGAGCAATCAGATAGCTACATTTTGAGTAAACCTTATTTAATACAATTCCCAAAATGGATATGACATTTTCTAAAACAATAAAATAAATGACCAACTGAGATTACTTAAGGATATGACTTGTTAGCAGGTGTTTTTACATGAAATCTATTTTGGTATTATTATTTGCCTATAACCATTCAAATTCAGCTTTTAGAATACAAGTTAGAACACTGCTAGCGACTCAAATGGCAGCATTCTGGCATCACGAAGCTGTGACACAAACTGTAATTCTCCAGTGTTAGCTCAGCACACAAAGTCAGCATGCACAGGGCAGTGAGGAACTGAAAGGCAAGACATTGCCACCTGGCCCATTTAATGAAGTGCGGCAAGTGGTCGAGAAGACTGAATGTGTAGAAGGAATAGCGAGTGATCTCGGTCACAGTCCAGGAGACCAGAAAAAGCACCACACTCTCTTCATTCTGGATCTGCAGATTAGAGAAAGCCACAGTGCTGTTGAACCTTGGGCTTTCTGTTCAGTGAGATAAGCATTTTCTTTCGATTATTTGTTGCCTTTTATTATAGTGGAATACAGGACACACTGCAGTCACCATTCTGTAACTGGCTATAAATGTGAACCTTAACTGTGCCCTGTAGTTGGAGTGGCTGACTGCTTACTGACATTTTTCCCCTTCGTTCCTCAGCACAGNCAGTAAGTGNAACATCCCAGGACAACATCATTGCCTTGAAAGTTGAATGGGAACAACTGACCCTTCCAACTTCCTATTAGTCATTAAATGATACANACTCTACTGTGATACCATGGNGGTTTGAATGAGAATGGCCCCCACAGGCTCATATATTTAAAGCCTGGACCCCAACTGGTGAAAATGTTTGGGAAGGAGTGCAAGGTATGCCCTTGTTGGAGCAGGTGTGGCGCTGTTATAAGAGGTTTGTCACTGCTGGTGTGGGCTCTGGAGTTTCAAAAGCCCATGCCAGGCCCAATGTCTCTGTCTCTCTCTGCCTGCTGCCTACAAATGAGGATGGAAANCTCCCAGCTACTGCTCCAGCACGATGCCTGTCTGCTTCCTGCCATGATGATAATGGACCAACTCTCTGAAACTGTAAGCAAGCCCCCAATTAAATGCTTTCTTTTATAAGAGTTGCNTTGGTCATGGTGTCTCTTGATAGCAATAGAACAGTGACTAAGACACACACCATTCTCTAATNTGGTCATTCATCTTTGTCCCTAACATTCCTATTTCAGTTTGGGCCTTATAATGTCTCAGCTGGACCATCACAACCATTTCCAAATGGCTTTTTCTTCCTTTATTCTCCTCTCAGACGAAAGTTTTCTTAAAAATAAAATGAAGCAAATAATAATGTTGTAGAATATTGTTTTAAAATGTGTTACATTTGTTTATGCTGTGGAACATTTGTTTAATGATACAAAGATGTGTTGCATTCTTTTATGTTGCATTTGTTTAACTCTGTGAAGCTGTTTTACTCTGCCTGTCTAAAACACCTGATGGTCTAATAAAAAGCTGGATGGCCAATAGCAAGGCAGAAGAAAAGATAGGTGGGGCTTCCAGGCAGAGAGAAAAAATAGGAGGACAAATCTGGGGAAAGAGATCGAGAAGTAAGAACAGGAGGAGAGGAGGACTCGAGGAACCAGCCACCCAGCTACACAACCAGCAATGGAGTAAGAAAGAAAGGAAGGTATACAGAAATAGAGAAAGATAAAAGGCAGAGGCAAAAGGTAGACGGGATAATTTAAGAAAAGCTGGCTAGAAATAAGCCAAGCTAAGGTGAGCATTTATAAGTAATAATAAATCTTCATGTGTATTTACTTGGGAACTGGGTGGNGGGCCCCNAAGAGAATAAAGAGTAAAAAAACAACTACATAATAACAGTAATAATTAAATAAGTCATATGATTTGAAACTTAACATTGATCTCTCATTGCTTAACAGGCTAAAAAGGTAAATTCTAACACCTGAACACTACATAAAGGTCCTTACNACCTGATCTGCAGTTACTTAGCCCTCTCACTTTCTAACTGTGCTGATGCTATACTACATATTATTTCCAGACTGTCTGTGGAATGTCTGTGTCTTTACACATGCTGATCCCTCTAATCAGAACTATTGTTTCCTCTACAGAACCCTTTCTCATCTTTTAAGACCCAGCTGGAAGATCACAGTTCCTGCAAATTTTCCTATTATGGGTTAAATCTGAAATGTCCCCCACAGACTCATGTGTTGAACATGCCCGGTGGTGACACGACCTGGGGAGGCAATGGACACTGGCAGGTGGGACCTAGCTGGAGGACACCTCTGGGGCTGGACCGCTTAAGGTGACACCTGCTCTCTGGTCCCTTCTTCTCTCTGCCTCCTGTCTACTATGAGCTGAGTACCATGATCCTGCTGCCAGGCTGCTCTCCNTCCTCATGGCCCATAATCAGTGGAGCCAAGGACTACGTGCTAAAGCCTCTAAAACCATGNCCTAAAATGAATTTCTTCGCTGTTAAGTTGCTCGTGTCAAACATACTGTCACAGTGATTCAGGCCAACACATGTCCCAAACCTCTCTCATGCCTGCTCAGCTACTGGCTCACCTTCCCATTCTGACATTATTTTTTAGATTTAATATTCATTAATCTGAACTGAAATTTTTCTCACTCTTACACATCAGTCCAGTGCTCAGCTTACATATACCTTGTCTATGGAAGCCTTCAATCACTTCCTAGAAGAGACGAAACTCTAGGTATATAATTAATGTAATGCATCCTGTGCTCTATTCTCAAAACACTTAAAACAAATGCAATTAAGTCAGCATTTGCNTAACTACATACTGAGCTTTTCTCCATCATAGGCTCCAAGTAAGAACCACGTTGGCACCATTGACAGCCACATCCTCAGCACAGCGTCAGNCACAGAGTGTCTGCATAACTGGTACCTCCTGTATGATCAGTGTGTCCCAACATCCAGCACAGTGACAGCTGTAGCTGCCTGATTCATTTTTGGAAATCCAGGAGATGTGTAGAATTTGTTCAATAAATCTTGGTCTAAGTAATTAAGNAGTTGTTGATAAATGTCCATGGGAAGCTACTGTTGGATAAAATCAAATAGTAAAAATCAAAGGATAGAGCCTCTGGGGGAATGAGAGGACCTGGAGGTTCTCTTCCNCCTTAGGAACTCCTCATTTCTAACTTCTCTCTAATAATTTCCCTCTAGGGAGTGTTGGCTACCTGCCTCTGTCTTTCTTCTCCCCNCTTCCTNAGTTTCTCTGTAGTTCTGGTTCAAGTATTATATTCATTNACTGCCTGGAATCATCTTTCTGCTGTTCTGTCACTGTGGTAGTCCTGCTTTTACACTAGTAAGTAACTTTAGTGAAACCTTGGGCTGTGTGTGCGCTGCACACTCAGTACTGTCGGTACTGCAGTCCTGGTTAGGGACAGGTGGTTCAAGTCAGTTGAATGAAAGATCCCAGTCATGAGGGCNAAAGTGCAGAGTAGTGAGAGGGCACAAGGTCAGCGATCTGTCCCCACACAGACAGGAGNCCAGGGAGGCTCAGAGGAAGCAGAGAGGAGGTTAGGTGTCAGTCCCAAAGCACAGAGGAGACAAGAAGGGAATCTGCAAAATGAAAGGGGGCCAGAGATCTGTCCTCAAGTGGACAGGAGATACGGAGGCTGTCAAGAAGGTCAGAAGGGTTGAGCTGAGAAATGTTTCTGACATGGGTTTAAAAGGCCCAACATCCTCAGAGAGACTTACATAGTGTTTGTTTTGTCTACATGGTTGAAAGCGTTAATTAGATTCCATAATTACGTCTGTCTCCTGTCATGCCTCCATAAATAATGTGTCTTTTTTTTTCTCTAAGTTCCTCAACTTTAACTTTTAAATTTTATTTTAATTGGCAAGTTAAATTGCACATATTTATGGTACATAATATGCTGTTCTGAAATATGTATGCATTACAGAATGGCAAGATGAAGCTAATTAACTTGCACTTTACCTTGGCATATTTTTTATTTATTTGGGTAAACACTTAAAATCTGCTGTCAACAATTCTCAAGTCGACATTGTCGTCATCTGTAGTCACCATGTACAACAGCTCACTTCTACTTACTCTTCCTGTCTGAGATTCTGTATCTTTGGATTTAAACATTACAACTTTCAATTCAGGTCTTTTATGTTTCTTCAGGTGTATGGAAGTACATTTACTTTTGCCTGTTCCTATAATGCCCTGTGCTAAACAAGGAAAAGCAAATGAGTTATTTACACTGACAACTTCAAAGATTAAAAAAAATAATAATGACTTGGTTAAGAAGAACCGTCATAGAAAAGAAAAAATCCGGTTGGATGGAGACGAGGGTTCACCTTACCACCCAGAAAACACAGGAGGAAGAGAATAGGACAGAAGATGACAGTACTACCCATCTATATCAGTGAAGAATGATATTTAAAGCCCACCAATCATTACCCCCAAAACATAGCAGCATTAATACTTTAGGTCTCTAAGAATGAAAAGCTCCCCTGTGGATTAAGAAAACAACATGTCTGCATCACTTACGGGTTTTATACTGTGAGTGATGAGCCATACCATGAAGATTCTTGAACTCACTTGGACCCCTGTCACAATCACAGAAGTGGGTACAATTCCTGGAAGAGAAATCAAGTTAGTGATTGCCTCAAAGGTAGCTTATAACAATAGTACAAAATTAAAGCAAAAACTCACCAATCAGACAGTGGACTACCTGTAGGGAAATTGAGAAATCACAAGTCAATAATATGAACATTAAATAACCATCAGCAGTGGGAGTAAACAAACCCACAGGTGTGATGTAATTAGCAAATTAGGATTTGCATTGTTTGATTGAAGTATTTGCAAGTAAACACCATAGCAGACTAACAACATATTAAAAAACTTACCTCAAGCAAAGCAAATGTTTGGAAAAATTTAAGTGTCTTCTGAATGCTTTTATATAAACCTCTGTGTGTTCCTTTTTCCATATAAAAGCGTACCATAGCAATAGCTAGAACCAACCACCTAGAGAAAATAAAAGTATTTTACAAAGTTCTATCAAAACTAACATTATTGATAATGTGCATGCAATTAGAGCAGCGTTACTTACTACTAGCAATAGCTAAAAGGTGAAAGCAACCAGGGTTTCAATCACTGACTGAACAGATACTCTATGTGGTCTACCAATACTTTGCTTATGTTTCAAAGTCATTCTTCTATAACACTTAGTCAATCTACAATGATATCTAAATTCAAGCTCACCTTTTTTTTTTTTACTCATTTTGCTTCCTGAAATATACCAATATTAATATTTTAGATTCCTATCCACGAGAAGCTTTCCTTTAGGCCCAGAATGTTATCTGGTCTTTAAAAAGAAGGGACTTCAATACATGCTATGACATAGATGGACCCTGAAGATTTTATTCTGATGGAAATAGACCAATCACAAAAGAGCAAATACTGTACTTCATTTACATGAGGCACCAGAGTTACCAGAGTCATAGGCATGGAAATACTGGTGGTTGCCAGGAGCTGAGAGAAAAGGGTGAATGGGAGTTAGTGTTTAATGGGCACAGAGTTTTGTTTTGTGGGATGAAGTTAGGGATGTGAATGGTGATGATGGCTATACAAACTGTGAATGTACTTAATGCCACAGGACTACATATACTACAGAGTTTAAAATGGTCCATGTCATGTGTGCCTCAATTTTAAAAACTCACTAAACCTCTTGAAAAGAAATGCCAAAAACTGTATAATATTTGTGTTTTATCATTCTTAGTTCATTATGTTAAAAAAAAAAAAAAGCAGCCCCCAGGGAAAAGACAACAAATGGCATTCTATAGAGTAGACAAGGTGCCAACTACTAACAAAACAACAGCTCGGATATTTCTGTTTTCAGCAATTAAACTGACATATGAATGAAAATAGCTGCAGGTACTAGAAATGAGATTATGAAAGCATTGCATAATTATAGGATGCTTCAGCCCCAGTTTCTTCCTATTTCTGTGATAAAACATGTGGATCAAAAGCAACTTGGGGAAGAAAGGGTTTGATTCAGCTTATATTTCCAGGTCACAGTCCATCACGGAGGGAAATCTGGGCAGGAGCTGAACCAAAAGCCATGGCGGAATGGCTTACTGGCTTGTTTCCTTGCTCATGCTCAGCTAGAGCTTTTCCTTTAGAGAGCCCAGACCCACTTGCCTAAGGATAGTACGACCCACAGTGGGCTAAGCCCTCCCACATCAATCATCAAGCAAGACAATGCCCCACAGACATGCTAATCTGATCTAGGCAACTCCTCAGTAGACTTTCCCTCTTCCCAAGTGGCAAGATGACAATAAGTAAACTAACCAACACAAGTCTCAAAATAAAAATCTATCAAAAGCTGTTTTCATATAAAAATACAGTATACAATTTACATAGGCACACATAGAAATCTTTAATCAGAATCATTTATTAATTTTCACTGAATAAAACAAATGGCTATGATATAGAAGAGATACATATAGATCAGGTATGAGCCTGCTTTCAAAGTTACTGTTGTTGGAAACAGGGTCTTACTATGTAGGTCTGGCTGGCCTAGAACTCACGGTGTAGACTAGGCTGGCCTCAAACTCACAGAGATATGCCTACCTCTGTCTTCTACATGCAAGGATTAAGGATACTGCCACCACACCCAGCCAAAAGTTGATGTTTTAAAAATATATATTGACCCCTGTCAGTACGTTAAATATGCACTCTCCTCCATGAACTAACACTTAAAAGCTCTACTTGTGGACAGCAGCTTTCTAGAACACACATCTCACTCTTCCTGTAGTTCCTGGTGAGAACTAACTTCTTTCTGGTTTCCCTCTCCACTCCTAAAGTATGCTGAAGTTTAAGAGAGTTGCCCTACCAGTAACTTTTAAAAGCCTGGAACACTCCATCCATGGACATGAGTAGCTATCCTAGGCTTTAAGATAGGGGGGTTTCAAGGTGTACAGCCAACCAGATTTCTGCACTATATGATTATCATAGCTTAACTGTTTTTACTAAGTGGTTTAAATAGATTCCTGCAGAGACTAGTACAGACCTGACAGAACCGAAGAACAGAGTGACACATGCAGGACCACTCTCCCCTCCACCTGCTTAGCATAGAACACACTGAACAAAATGACATAAAACCAAGCAAATGTCTAAAACCATCAGACTTTTGAGATGCAGAAATATTAACAATTACAGCAATGACAGTGAGTGGATCTTCAGATCTATGTTTCAGATGGAGCCACACAACCAATGTTTGGTCCTTGCAGTAAGCTTCTGGAGGATTATTCTCTTTTCCTGCCGAGGAAGGAGACACAGAGGGACACACAGTCCAGCCAGCTGAGACCTAAAGCCCCCACTAAGCCCAGCCTACTCCTGAGTCACTGCAATGTCACAGACCAGCTTCAATCACTATGATCACAGAATAATCCATGTTTACCTTACATTGTAAAAGTCATAGGAAGAGACTNTACTAAAATATTTTAATAGTATGATTTCAGAAAGTTTACAGGCCACTCTCAGAGTGAAGACGTTAATTCACTAAGCCTACCGCTGAGGACATAGCTCAGTAGTAGACTGTATGAAACCCAATCCTTGGCACTTAAAAAAAAAGGTTCTGAACTTGGAGTAAGATAATGGGCAAGACGGGAATGGATCCTCTGCAGTCCCCAAACCTTTGTCCTACCACATCACACTTTTATTTGATTCAACTCATGATCCTGCCTCCTGTAAGAGCCATTCTGGAATCAGCACTGAGCTAACTCTAAAGCGCTGGTTTGACAGTGTTTTCGTGTTTTAGGTACCTTCCCAGCTCAAACTGAAAATCCACCTCAGTTCTAAGTCCCCATGGTTCTAATAAAACCAAAAGGTTAGTGAAGACATATTCATCCACATTTCCACACACCTGTCCTTTGGAGGCAGAGACAACTTAGACACATATAAAGTTTAAATTTGAGAGACAGTTACTAAGTAAAAAACGTCATCAAAGCATTAAGTGTGCGGCACATTTTAAACAGCATTTATGTGGTATTTCAAGTTTGATTCTGTCCCATAGGTGGCAGCATTGTACCAGCTACACGCTACACAGTACTAAAATGAACGCACTGGAGCTGGAAAGGACCACGAGGCATTTATTCCATCTGGTTTTCAGTAAACAAGGCCAAGACCTTCTATAAACTAATCAGAGCTCATTTCCCAAGCATACCTTCACAAAGACTGTCCAAAGTTTCTCTAAAGGCCCTACATTTAGCCAACTTTGGGTATCAGTTTAGTAATTAAAGAAAAAAATCAATAAGCAACTGGAATTTCTCTCACTAGGAATTAGTTTGGGGGGTGTTCTGTTTCTGTTTTGCTTTTAAATGTGCCAGGGATATTGATTCCATGAACTCAAATAGATCCAATCAGTCCTTCACATACCAGATTCTCAAGCCAAGTAGAATGGTGCACACCTGTAATGTTAACACTCCAGAGGCAGAGGGAAGAGGATAGGTTCAAGTTCAAGGACAGCCTGGTCTACATAGCAAGTTCCAGGCTAGCCAGGGCTACATAGTGAGGTTGTCTCAAACAAACAAACAAAACCACCAGATTCTCTTTGGGCAAAAACAAACAAACAAAAACTGTTCCAAAGAATTTTTTGCTTGTTTGATTTCACTCACTCATTCATGAATTCATCTTTAAANAAGTATTATTAAGACAGGTAGGTGCTAAGCTAAATGTTGGGAACTAAAGATAAGTAGAACATGACTTCTTTTGACCTGGGCACTAAATTAGCAAGTAAAGAAAAAAGGACAGTGCTGTAACAAGAAACATAAGCCAGAACCTACAAAATGAAAGGGCCTTTTTATGTCACTCTGTCTATAATGTCCTTAAAAAGCTTATCTCTTTTTTCTAGCTATCTTCTAGCACTTCCTTTTCTTCTAGATGTCTTAGACACAACACCTGTTCTTTGAAACACTTGGTTATCTACATTCATATCTCCTTTGGAAAACTTCCATTAAAAATTTTCATGTAAGCAACTTCAAACTTACAAAGTTACAGAGAATGATAAAATGATGTCACCAAGTGCCTACTGCTCAGCCTCAAGGATGACCATGCTGTGGTCAATCTTGTCCCATCCAAGCCTCTACTCCTTATTCTACCCTAATTAATTTGAATTAGATCCATGATACTCTCTAATATGGTCCACAATGTTTTATTGTATGTCTCTAAAATCATTTCTTTATAAGCAAAACTAGAATCCCAGTACCCTACATAAAAATAATAGCCTCTGGCTGTCACAAAACATTGAGGGACTAGCAAGATAGCTAAAAAGGTGCCTACCACTAAACCTGGTGACCTGAATTTGATCCCTGTGGTGGAAGGAGAGAACTGACTCCTGAACATTGTCCTCTGACCACATGAGCATAGCAAGCACACACACACACACACACACACACACACACACGCATGCATGTACACAGCATTAAATGTTATTTTAATTAAAAAGAAAACATTGAAAAAAAAGAAAGAAAACACTGAGCTAAGGTATACATTTCCTTAATTGTCTCATTTTTAAAATCATAGTGAAAACAGAATTCACATACTCTAATTATTTGGTGTGTCTCTTGTTACTCTTGAATCTACAGGTCTCCTTCTTCCCTCCTCCTTCCCTTCATCCCTCCCTTTCAAGTTGTCTGTTGAACACTGGATGCCTGGGCCTGCAGAATGTCCCACTGTCTAGATTTTGCTAATTGGATACCTTAGGTCATTTACTATGTTCTGCCTCCTACATTCCTGTAAATTGGCAGTTAGTTCTANGGGCTCCATCAGAATCTGGCAAGATTACTTAAGTTGTCGGTATATTTCTAAAGGAGCAAACAATTTCTAGCTGTTGTTTCTTTGTGATGTTAGTAGCTATTGATGTTCACTGCCTAGAGCCACCATTTCAACCATTGTTGAAAATGACACCCTAATTTGAAACTTCTCCTTTGTACCTCCTTTAAGTTAACAATTAGGCCTGCAGGAGAGATGGCCTCCAATTCTCACACAGCTGTGCTTTCATATACGATCCATTAACACCTCTTGATTGCATCTCCTAGACTAAATTAATACTTCCTTTTACAGCCAACACATGCTTTCACCGACTGCAACTAAGCACTTTTGCGGACAGAGTTAAACTGGAAGGTTCCGAGAACACTAGACTTAAGATCAGGACCACCTGCTCGCTGAGAGCCACTGTTAGAAGATGAAAGACAAGCTGCAACCAGGAGAAGATATTTGCAAATCACATACCTGGCAAAGGGCTATTTAAAGAGTTCTTAAAAGTTAATATTAGGAAACCGACAACTCATCAAAGGAAAATAATTGGCAAAAGATGTAAACAGACATTAAACCCAAGAAGACAAGCTTGCCAGCGAGTAAGCCATGAAAACATATCCAGTATCACTGGGTCATGAAAATGAAAATAAATTCATAATGAAGATATACAATAGACTTGCAGGGTGTGGTGGCTAGTTTTAGGTGGCACAGGCTAGAGTCATTTAAGAGATGGGAACCTCAATTGAGAAAATGCTCCCACAAGATCAGGGTGCAGGCAAGCCTATAGGGCATTTTCTTAAGTAGTGATTGATGAGAGAGGGCCCAACCCATTGTGGGTGGTGCCATCCCTGNGCTGGTGGTCCTGGGTTCTAAAAGGAAGCAGGCTGAGCAAGGCATGAGGAGCAAGCCAGGAAGCAGCACTCCTCCATGGCCTCTGCATCAGCTCCTGACTCCAGGTTCCCACCCTGTTTGAGTCCCTGTCCTGACTTCCTTCAATGATGAACAATGATGAAGTCAAATAAACCTTTTCCTCCTCAACTTGCTTTTGATCATGGTGTTTCGTCACAGCAATAGCAACCTTGACTAAGACACTGAGTGTCAAAGAGGAAGATCATTGGCCATACCAATGGTTGGTAATAACATGCAGCAAGTCTCATTTATTGCCAATGGTAAGGCAAAATGGCAAAGCACATTGGGAAAAGAGCTCAGTGGCTTGAGACATCAAACGTGACTACTCTATGATGGAGTCACTGCACTTATAGATATTTATCCAAGAAAAATGAGAGCATAAATCCACACAGAGACTTGTACATGAATGTTCACAGCTTTATTTATAATAGCCCCAAACTGGAAATACCCACCAACAAGTAAATGGATAAACCAACTGTGTATATCCAGTTACTGAATCTACCATCCTTAGCAATCAAATGATATCTAAGAGATATGGCTATTACTTAACATTCTGGAAAATGAAATTGGATTTATTGTTCTGTCAAATCACATTCAGTATTAACAGTGAAAAAAAAATCTCAAATAGTTTCTCTTGTAATTTCAAAGTAACCACTAGGGATTGGAATTAGTATCTTGAAGTGTCCACTGTCCATTAAACACTTCTGCTAAGAACTTCAGATTCATACCTCTTTACCCCTTGTCATAATCTAGCAAAGTAGCTGTGTTGTTCCAGTTTTACAGATGGGAAAACTAAAGATCAGAGGTCAAATAACTTATCCAACTTTACTCCCCTACAGAGCAGTAAAACAGAACCTTTAATGAATCGTTTTGTAGTGTTTACAAAATAAAAACCACACATCAGCAAAGCACCTGAGGCCTTGCAATGGATGGGCCAAGCCACCTGTCTGTACTTCAGGTCCATTGTTGCTTAACNGATGTTTCCCAACCTCACATCTCTATCCTAACACATGCTGTATCTTCATCCATGTCTGGTAAGTCCTAGTCACCTTCAAAGACCCATTCAAATGCTTTCATCTCCTTCACAATGGTTTCCCTCAGTCTCCCCCTCCTCTTGGTCCTCAGGCACCTGTTTTGTATGCACCTATCTTTGTTGCAATTATCATCTATATATAAATGCTATTTATATCTATATATAAATGCTCAGGCTATGCTTCTTCAAGGATGAGCCTAGAATATTTGTCTCATATTCCCCACTTCACCTAAGACAATGCACTAGCATCTATAGGCTCAAAAGTGTTTGTTGAAAAGCAAGGCACAGATGCTCATGACTCTAGTCAAAAACTTATTATGAGTAAGCCACGCATGTACCATAAAAATCCTTCCATCCTTCAAAGGTGCCCCCAACTCTGCATTTACCTAAAGCCACTAATTCCACAGGGTCAGGGTAGGGGGACCTTAATGTCACTGGGGCCTGACTTAATCTGTGATTGTACATTACTTCTATACAGTCCTATGTAACAATGAAAAGTATAACTACAAAAATCAGAATAGAATGATTTAATTAAATATTAAGTGAAAATAGGAGCTTATACAGTAGATATTCATCGCCAATGCTTTACAAGATACTCATTGATTCATTCAATAGACATTTATTCTTCTTGGAGCTTGCAATGAAGAATTAGTAAAATACATGGTATTGTCAAATGACAGTAAGTAGGATGGAGAAAAGCCATGCAGTCAAGGTGTGCTAGGACGTCTGTGAAGATGCCCAGGTAAAGTATCCCTGAGGATAGAGCTTTGAGCATAAACTTCAAAGAAGTCAGACACTCAAACCATAGTAAGGAAAACTGAAAGATTATCTATAGAAGGCTTATAGAATTACATGGATTACTCTGCCTTGATGAAAATACTGGACCCTCTCAGTGCGAGCAGACAGACACATTTAGGATAATCCTGGCTTGCTGGAAAGGGCAGAACAGGAGTGAAGCAGAAGAACACAAAGCATGGGTCATTTTAGCTTGTCTCCGGTGAGGCCAAGGGAACTTGGTCACCAGAACAAGGACGACACTAACTCCCTGACAGAATGAACAACCTATGCAAAGACGGAAGGAGCTGTAAAATGCACACTGAAAAGTAGGGAATTGGGGATTTCCGCTGCAGGAAAACTGGAAAGATAAACTGGGGAGTATGTTGAAAATGGTCTTCAATGACCGCAACCCTGAGTTCCCTAGGACAGGATAGGGTCACTGTGGCCATTTAAAACTGTTCACTCAAGATTTTAAACTGGGATTGTGAGGTGAGTTTTCACTTTTGAAACAGTAACATGGCCTTAAAAATGGAGAGTGGACTGGACAGGGAAGGGACAGCCAACCAACTAACATAGGGCAGGTATTCCAAAAACATTTACTAACTGGATGAGAGTATCTCAGAGGAGAAGTGAGTCTCTCAGGCCCCGCTGCATTTTAAGGCAA
The DNA here is from genome assembly GCA_001675575.1 of Neotoma lepida. NCBI lineage: Eukaryota > Metazoa > Chordata > Mammalia > Rodentia > Cricetidae > Neotoma > Neotoma lepida. The sequence continues at coordinate 71,593 of LZPO01017387.1, read as the reverse complement.
CAGAACATGGTGGGCAATGAACTGTCTCCCAGTTGTTTTGAGCCTGTTAGTTTTCTGAACTTTCAAATGTTATGGAATCCAGGGCAGCAAGAAGATGATGTTGCACAGCTCTGGAGTCAGTCTCAGTGGAAATCCATGCTTGACACTTTCTGGTTGTGATCTCAGAGAGTGACTTAAGGTCTCTCCATGGCTCACTATAAAATATTGTTCTGTACCCCTAANGGGATTGCAGAAAACTAAAAATGAGATTATATAGTCAAAAGAAATAGCAGTCCCTGGCACACAGTAACCACCAATAAATATATATTTATGAACTATATTTGCTGCTCAGTATCATAAATATACAATGCAGGAACATTTGTTAAATAGGACAATAGCATTTTTCTACACTTGACCAACAGGTCAATTCAGTCACACTTTTTTCTATAAAGCTCAGAGACGGTTTAAAATACTAAACATTTCCTCACCTTCATGTAACTTAAAACTCAATATCCGAGGATATTGAGAAAGTAACTCTTTCTAAAGGCAAGATAGCAAAGGGCATTTCCATAATGGTTTGAGTCACGGTAGATACAAAACTCATTTGACATTTCTTTGAAGACTGATCTCGTATAAACCCTAACTTCCAAGTCACACTAAGCCTGAAATTTTTTTAAAAGGACGGGATTCTGGAAAGGATAAGGCCATAACGATGCTGGACACCTGCCCTGTCCCAGTCAGGTTAGGTGTTCAAAGTTCCAAGTAAGCATTTCCAGTGCCATGCTTAAAAAGAAACAGTAGGAGAAGACACTGCCAGGAACCACACGCCCGGGATCCAGTGTGCACTGCCCGCGGACAGCTCCTGGCTGGGGTGAACAGACCCCGGCGTTTCTTCAACAGCAGCGGGAGGCGACAGGGGCAGCCGGGCCAAAGTCGCCTCCCCCGTGGGTCGGCCCCACATTCCTGCCCGGGTCTATACTTAACCTCCGGCCCGNGCCCCGCGCCGCCGCGCCACGCCGTGCACCGTATTAGGCAATGCCCAGCGAGCGGCGGCCGGCCGCCCCGCCCCGCTCCATTCAACCCTGCTGCGCCCCTCCCCCACCGCGCCGCGCGCCCCCGCCGCGCCGCGACCCCCAGGGGCCCAGCACGCGCGCTCTCGTTCTATGCGCCCCGGACGCGCGCCCGGAGTGCTCCAACCGTGAGCGGCCGAGCACCTGCGTTCCCGCTCCATGTGCGCCCGCTGCGCCGCGCGCGACCCCCAACCGCCCAACACGCGCGCTCTGGCTCCTTAAGCCCCCCGCCGCGCGCCACCGCCTTGACGCGGCTCGACCCCCAGCAGCCCCGGGAGCGCGCGTTCCCCGCGTCCCCGAGCCCGGATCGCGGAGAGATGGCACAACTGCGCGCGGCGCGTGGCAGGACCTTCGCGCGCACGTACCCGGCGGTCATGGCGATATTGTAGAAGGTGAGCCAGGCGGTGGCCAGGAAGCCTAGACGTCTCCGTTTGCCCGTGGCTTCCTTCTCGTCGCCGGCTTCGGAGGCACCGTTGGTGCCGTCCTCCTCACTGGACGCCATGGTGACCGCGCACGCTGGCCTGGAGGAGCAGCGCACAGGAGCGGGAGGGGCCGGCTGAGCGAGCCACAGAAGCGCCGCTGCCCGCTGCNGCCGCCTCGGCCCAGCGCTCCATGTGCGACGCGCGGGGGGTCGGCGCCGCCAGCCCGGCCGCCGGCGAGGGGGAGGAGCGCGCCCCCGGCCGCGCGCCCCGCCCCGGCGCCGCCTCTCGGGAGCGCGCACTCAGGGCCCCGGGGTGGGCCAGCTGGGGTCATAGCTTCGAGGCGGTAATGCGCTGCGCGCTCCCGCGGAAGAGCTGTCCGCGCTGGCTGCGACCTCTTCCTAGAGAGACGCGGGCGACGTGCGTCCTGGCAGTGGGTGCCCGGCTGGTACGCCTTGTCCAGACAGCGAGCGCATCTGGGGTGGTAGGGGTTCTGTCCCGGGAGCAGGGTCTCCCCACCAAAGACTCAGTCTTCCGAGCTTCTGGAGAAGCAGCACCCGCCTCACTTTGCTCCGGGTTATTGCTGGGCGGGACGGGTATGTGGGTTCTAGGGAGTCTGTTCTAAAGTTCCAAAGGGAAGCTGGAGGAAAGAACATAGCAAAACCTGGATAGGTGTTAGGGTTCATACAGNAAACCCAGACGCGGAGTTAACAANTTCCCTGNCCTATTGGAAAGAAATGTCCCACTGCCCTACACATGTAATCTCTCCTTTTTCTCTCTTCCTTTCAAGAACCATGCTTCTGTTAGTCTCAGTTCCCTTTANAGNGCGTGGATAAGAAAGCAGGCTCTGGAGTCAGCTTACCGAAATTCAACCCCCAAATTCCTGACTCCACCTGTCTGTGACTTGGTAGTTTATGTATGCCTAAGTTTCCTCAAATGAAAATAGAATAACATGCCTNATAGAGATGTAGGGTTAAGTAAAATATCCATCAAAAGCAGGTTCTGACATGTTACAGTTTGTCACCTCAAATATGCNTATTAATACTTCTTTTGGTGACCTTGCTTATAATCCAGAGAAGAAATTTTGCAAAGGGCGATCGAAGATGTTAGGCAGTTCCTGAACGGGAGTCCAGACACTGGCAGAGGGGACGAATGACTCTACAGGCCAGCCCATGAGCTACTCTCGGTGTGCATATCATCCTAGTTATGGAATGGGACCTGAGGGAGCTCATCATGGTCAGGAGCATTACTCGCCCAATTTGGGGAATGTGGGGGATTGGGGTGAGGTAAGGAAAACCTTCCAACAAGAAAATGTAATAGGGATGTGTTTACTGAAGCACATNCTAGCCTGTGCACTGAACACTAACTCACTGCTGCAAGATAGGCCTCGAAATATCAGTGTGTTCNAATGTCAGTTCTCTCCAAAGGCCAGTGGATTTTATTTGACAAGCTAATATCTAAAAACCCATGAAAGTGTATGAGTATGTGCATAGCCTATTTTAAACCTTACCATGAAGCTACAGTCTTCAACATCGCATAGTAAGCAAAAGGGAGGCGTGGAGCAGAGTCCAAATAGACTAAAAGCTGAGGTAATTCGATGTGGGAATTGTAATCTTTTCAATAAAGAGAACAACTGGACGACCACACACAAATGAATCTTTCACCACAGACACGTGCTAACTTCAAAGTAATCACAGAACTAAACACAGAAGCAAGCACTATACGACCTCTTGAAGAAAACAGCAGATCTGTGACCCTAGAGCTGGCTAAGACTTCTTAGGTGTGAGTGAGTACCACAAAGTGAGAAGGAATGAAGTGCGGGGGTGGGGGCCAGGACGGGATGCTGACTACGATGATGGACATACACAAAACCCAGGTGAGGGCCTAACCAGTTCCTGTCCCACTGGGAAGAAGTGCCCCGCTGCTCTCCACACTTAACTCTCTCCATCTTTCTCTCTTCCTCTCAAGAACCATGCATCTAATAGCTCTCNTTCTGTTTCCCTTTATAGCATGCAGCTAAGAAAGCAGGAGAGAGAAGACAGAGATAGAGACACACACAGAGAGAGAGAGATTAAAGCTCTAAGAAGAAAACTATTGAACATAAAAATGTAAAAATATATTCCAAAAACAATTTTAAAAATGAAAAATATTTACAATACTTATCTAGCAAGGGAGCTATATCCAGATTATATGATGACTTCATAATTCAATAAGACGGGCTGAAGAGATGGCTCAGCAGTGCAAAGTGCTTGCTGTTCTTCCAGAGGACTGAGTTTGGTTCCTAACATCCAGGTCAGGTGGTTTACAGTCCTGTAACTCCAGCTCCTGGGAATCCAAACCCCTTTTCTGGCCTCCTCAGATACACATATACAGCATACACACACACACACACACGCGAGTAAAATAAAGTATTTTTTAATTCAATAAAAGAGTCTGAAATTTTTAGCAAATAAAAGAATGTAGACCACAAGGGGAATGTAGAAATAGCCAGTGATACATGTAGAGAGGCTTTGCCTCATTAGTTATTTGGGAAATTTGAATTAAACCCACAGAGAGAACAACAGCACCGTTAAAGTGGCTAACATTTCAAAGCGCTGCTGGCTAGGGCATGCAGCAATTGGCAATTGGCCTTCTCCACAGGGCTAAAGGGAGCACTGCTTTGGAAAACAATTTATCAACTTATTTAAAAGATCAACACCTTTAGTTGTCATATGGCCCAGCAATTTCCTCCTTTGTATTTAACAANGGCAAATAAAACCATATGCCCACACAAAGAATTAGANACAGATATTCATAACAGCTTTAGTCATAGTAGCCCCAAACTAAAAATAACCCACGTGTCTACTAACACATGAATGGATAGACAAATGGTAGTGTACTTGTTTAATAGGATATTACTCAGCAATATAAAGAGAGAAGCAGCCGTCCATTCAACATAATCTCATAACTTTATGCTGAGCTAAAGCAGCCAAACAAAATATATATTGTATGATTGTTTTTTATGAAACTAGAAAGAGAAAAACTACAGTGACAGCATTGCTTGAAGCTAATGATGTCTTTGTAGAGGACAGACTAGGACTAAACAGGGANACTGTTGATTCTGATTAGTTTTCACACTAAATAAAGAGTGGATTCATTTATGTATGAACTATTACTTGGAGTTGATCTTAAAATATCTTTCTTTCATATTATTTTAGGTGTGCATTTACATATTAGTGATGACATGAAACCCAATATTATGGCAGAGATGGGCTTTATTTTTGTGGCTAATAATATCCCTTCCAAATAGCCCTTTAAAGCACTCAAATTCAGAGTCGCTTCTTAGCCCTTTGGCTGAGATCAGTGAAAAACACAGAACTTGACACAGGATTATACTTCATTTTCACAATTTTACAAAATTNAAAATGTAACATTTTGGAAAAAAATTTTAAATACTTAGGAATAAATAACATCAACAGATTTATTAAACCATCCCTTTGAAAATGAATAATTTGTTGTTACTAGTTGTAAACATTATACAGATGAGTGAAAAAAATGAGAGTATATCCTCAAAAAGCAGAATTTTAGAGGGGATAAGGAAAAATAGTCTTATAAATAAACAAGGTAATAAGATGTGTTAGTTGCATAACACCNCTCCTACCGGNGAGTTGATTTAATAATCTCTTTATCTCTTATGGATAACAAGAAGGCCCCTNAAGTCCTAGACAGAATCTAGCCTCTCCTTCAGAATGGAATCAGTTTGAGAGGTTGATATCCTGAGAGCTGGAAACCNAGACTTTCTCAGTAAAAACCTTCTGCTCTATAGATACTTTGTTGTAAGAACCTTGATTTAAGAATTACTTCATATGTAACAAAATCGATCATGAAAATATTCACATGCTATGATAAACAGTCATTGTGCATGACTGAATATAAACTCAGAAGGAGTATTTTAAATTTTCCTTTAGGGGTGGTGTTCAAANAAGCAGAGATAAAGTCCAGGGAACTNTAGAATATATAAGCTTTTCTTCTTGTAAATCTCCCTACAGCAAGCATCTGCATGTTTCAATATTAAACACTGAATTCTCTTCAAAACTGAACTTAATTTTTAAAACAATCTTTGCATGGCAAATTGCTTCGGAGAAGCATATTCCTTGGTGAGATCTTCTTTCCAAAGGTCCTTCATGATGTATCATCTGCAGGCTCAAGCAGAGCAATCTCCTAAACCCAGACTAGCTCATTGATGCTGGTCATCCACTAAACAGCCCGTGGCAGTTATCAGGTGTTAGGTGTGATGGCTGTTATGGGAAAGGGGGAAAGTCCCAAGGTGAACTGCTATAAACTGGGGAAGCTTATATGTGTTATAAAAACTACCGTTGGTTATGAAGAGGTTATTTACAAACTTTGGCATTATAAACCATAGTTCAACCTGCCTCATCTCCCCCAAAAAGAACATGTCAGAAGCAACAGCTACTCAAAAGTATCTGTTAGGAATGGGGAAGCAATCTAGGATGGAANAATGCTGAAATTTTCAGGCATTTTTACCTTTTCTTAACTGTTTGCTTTTCCTCCTGCAATTATTAACCTTTATTTTGACACAGCAAGCCACACAGCAGTGTTAAAACACAATATGCTGAATGTACAAAATGTCTCACGGGTGAATGCTGGCAGAAGTAGTAGATTATTTCAATATTTTCCTTTCTTATCTTTTAATAATATTTTTGTTAATTCTTCAAGGATTTCATATAGTGTGTCTTGATCATATCAGTCTTCCATATCAACCAATCTCTGAACCCATCCAACTTACTGCTTCTTTTTCAAACTTATTTTATTCTTAATCAAAATATAATTATATCATTTCTCCATTTTCTCACTTTCCTTCTATCCCTCCCCCATGCTTCCTCTCAAATTCATGGCCTCTTTTTATTATTGTTAAATATATACCAAAATAAATATAAAAATACAACCTGCAGAGTTGGTTTCATGTTGCTTGTATGCATATGTTTTAGTGTTGACCACTGGTATTGGATAACCAATTAGGGGGCTCATCCTTGGAGAAGACTAATTCTCCTTCTCTCCCCACATGTTAATTCCCTGTAGTTCTTCATCTGTGGGCAGTGTCCCATGAAATTTCACTGCATTCATTTTGGCATTTCAACTGGTATTGTCATTATTGAGATTTTTATGGGTGTAACTTTCCTGTCATAGTTGGAAGACACAATTGTAGATTTTTTTTTAACTCTTTGCTCTTTGGAGGCCCGCCACCCAGCTCCTAAATAAATACACTGAGNCTTATTCTTACTTACGANTGCCCAGCCCTAGCTTGGCTTNTTTCTAGCCAGCTNTCCTTAACTTANATTATCCTGTCTTCCTTNTGCCTCTNAGCTTTTACCTTTTTCTATTCTATATACCTTTCTTTGCTTCTTACTCCCNAGCTGGCTNTGTGGCTGGATGCCTGGCCACTGGCNTCCTCCTCTCCTCCTTTTCTTTCTCCTCTCTCTTCCATTTACTCTCTCTGCCTGGCAGCCCCGCCTATCCTTTCTCCTGCCTTGCTACTGGATGTTCAGCNCTTTATTAGACTAATCAGGTGTTTTAGACAGGCACAGTAANACAGCTTCACAGAGTTAAACAAATGCAACATAAATGAATGCAACAACGTATTTTTACACCATTAAACAAATATTCCACAGCATAAACCAANGTAACACATCTTNAACTAATATTCTACAACACACAATCTTGCAGAAGGCTTCCTGATTTTCTGGCTCTTACGNTCTTTCTGCTCCATCTTTCATCATGTCCCCTAGGTCTTGGGTATAAGAGTTGTGTTGTAGATGTATCAATTGAGCCTGAGAAGCCCACAGTCAGTTGCTCTCTGTATTTNGAACAATTGTGGCTTTCTGTGTGGACTCCATCTGCTGCAAGGAAGAAGCTTCTTGGATGCTGGGTGAGAGTGACACTTATTTCTGGGTATAAAGATGAGTATTAGGAATCCAGTTAAGAATTTAGGTAATTTAGGAAAATGGTTCTCTAAGACCTATCACCTCACTAGCCATGGGTAGTTAGCTAGGTGTCATAGTTAGGGTTTCTGTTGTTATGAGGAGACACCACCACCACGATCACAGCAACTCTTAGAAAGGAAAACATTTAACTGAGTAGCTTACAGTTCCTAGGTTTAGTCCATTATCATCATGGCAGGACACGGGCGTGCAGGCAGACATGGTCCTGGAGAGGTAGCTGAGAGTTCTAAATCTTGACTCACAGGCAACAGGAAGTGAACTGGGCAGTGTCTTGAGCATAAATGAGACCTCAAAGCTTGTCTCCACAGTGACACACTTCCTCCAACAAAGCCATACCTCCTAATAATGCCACTCCCTATGAGCTTATGGGGGCCAATTACATTCAAACCACCACATTCCTCTCCTTGCCCCCCATAAGCTTGTAACAATATCATAATGCAAAATGCATTTAGTTCAATTTCAAAAGCCCCTATAGTCTATCACAGTCTCAACAATGTTTTAAAAGTTCAAAGTCTCTTCCAAGATTCATGAAATGTCTTAGCTGTTATCCCCATTGAAATCAAAATCAAAAAGCAGATCACATACTTCCAAAATATAATAACACAAGATATATGTTATCATTCCAAAATTCAGGGAGCACAGTGAGGTAATACTGGACCAAAACAAGACCAAAATGAGCTGGGCAAATTCCAAAACTCTGCATCTCCATTTCCAGTATCAAAACACTCCAGATCTTCAACTCTTTTCATCGTAGTTAACTGCAACACATTTCTCTGGGGCTGGTTCCATTCCCTGATAGCAGCTTTCCTCAGTAGGTATCCCATGGCTCTGGCATCACAAACATCTTGCAGTCTCTGAGGCAATCCAAGCTTCAACTTCACAGCTTCATGCAATGGCCTCTCTAGACCTCCATTCAGGGACACCCCTGACACATGCCTGGCCTCAGTGGCTTTCCTTATTCACAGAGACAAATTCTATAATGCCTTTCTTCTATCTTTGACTCTAAACCCAGAACCACGTGGCTAAAACTACCAAGTTATGCTGCTTAGTCGGGCTCCCTTGTTCAACTAAATCTTCACCAGCTTTCTGTTTTCCATGGTTTCCTTCACCNCCTAAGCTTGTCAGTGAAGCTTGGCTGTCCTGGAACTTGCTCTGTAGACCAGGCTGGCCTCAAACTCAGAGATACATCCACCAGCCTCTGGGATTAAAGGCATGTACCACCATACCCAACTCTAAGATTTTCTTTATTTCCTTTTCACAAATTGGAAATTTAGCTGGGTGGGATCTTGCCCTGAGGTCATCACTCCATTTATTCCGTCTCTTAAACTATTTATCTCCGTGAACACAGAATTTAGCTCCATTCCACTTTCTGGTGCTCCTTTTCTCCTCAAATATTTTCCTTTGTTCAGCTTGCTCCTTTTCATTATATGTCTTCATTAGAGTTAACACTAGTAGCCACAGAACAGAGTCTATACTAGACTGTTTTGAGATTTCCTCTGCCAAGGGAATTAATCCCAAATTCTTCACTTTAGCCTCAGGCAAATTTTGTGGACAAGGGCAAAAAGCAACCACATTCTTCACCCAAATATCACAAGAATGATTTCTAGGCAACATACTAAAATTCTTCTCCTCTGAAACCTCTTGAGCCAGCTCCCCATAGTTCAAATAACTCTTGGCACAACTGTCTTCCATGCTCCTACTTGTATGGCCCATTAAGCAGCACTTAAAGCATTCCACTGCTTTCCTAACCCAAACTCCCTAAGTCCAAATTCCTCCAAAGAAAATCATGGTCAGGCATTTCACTGTAATACCCCAGTCCCTGGTACCAACTTCTTAGTTAGGGTTTCTATTGCTGTGAAGCGATACCATGACTGTTGGAGTTCCTGGCCACTGCACATGTGCAGTCCAGTAGCCAAGCAAGGGGCCTACATCCTGCGTAGTTGTGTAGTCGTGTGTTGCTGTGTGATCATGTAATTTGCGCGCAGCGTGATCATGCAATCTATGCACATGCATGGCGTAGCTCCTTAAAAAGCAGGCCCGACTCCTCTCCTTCCTCTTTCTATTCTCCTCTTTCACAGGCCTGGTCACATTCTTTCCTGTCTCCCTCTCTCCTCCTAATAAAACTCTGATAATGGGTTCTGTTGAACCTCNTGGCTTTTCTCGCATGGTAAACAGCACCGCTACCATTGCACCGCCGCTGCTGCCACATTACCAACAATGACCACAGCAACTCTTATAAAGGAAAGCATTTAATTATGGTGGCTCGCTTATAGTTCAGAAGTTTAGTCCATTATTGTGACAGGAAACAAGGCAGCATGCAGGCAGACATGGTGCTAGAGAAGGAGCTCANAGTTCTTACATCTTAACTCACAAGCAACAGGAAATGGTCTGAGACACTGGGAGGTATCTTGAGACCTCAAAGACTGACTCCATAGTTACACACTTCCTTCAACAAGGCAATACCTACTCAGACAATGCCACACCGCCTAATAGTGCCATTCTCTATGAGCTTATGGGGGTCAATTACATTCAAACTACCACACTAGGTTTATAATACTAAGTGTGATTTTCCTCATGTTGAGTGAGCCATAAGTCCAATTAAACAGCTGTTCATTACTACCAAGCTATGAGTGTCACTATTGTACCTTTAGGGGGATCTTGNAGTTCATAAGCGCCACAGGGCGGTAGAACTGTTGAGTGCTTTTTTCCCTTGGCAGCTTGCATAGCACCTATGAAAGGTAGTATTCCTTTAGTCCTATGTATGAAGTGCAACTTAAAGATTCCATCTTACTCCAGTTATGATGGCTAAGATGAAGAAAACAACTGACAACAGGTGCTGGTGAGAATGTGGGGAAAGGGAAATGCTTATTCAATGTC
>LZPO01017387.1:40853-54584 GCA_001675575.1 Neotoma lepida | reverse complement strand
AAATAATTGTTTTGGTTCACACTCTCAGAGGTCTCACCCATGGCTAGCTGGCTGTCTCTGGTTCACACTCTCAGAGGTCTCACCCATGGCTAACTGGCTGTACTCTACCTGGCTTCGAGAAGCAGAACACAAAGCTGCTATTTCACTGTGCCATGAAACAGAGCTAACGAAGGGATTTTGAAGATATACTTCCTCCAAACAGACCTCACTTCCCATTCCACTGTGAACATTACCTATTGATGAAGTTAGCATCCTTATGATCCCATCATCTTCAATAACATCACCATCAGGGAATACATGAGCTTTCAAGGCGCATTTCATATCTAATCCATAACACATGTATTTTCCCCAGTTTTCTTTTTCTTACCATAAAGTAAGTCTGGATTTCGTTACCTTCTTATGGCCAGTAATGGNGGTATGCCATTTTAATCATAGCAGATTGCATTTATCCTATTCAATAAATATCTATGAACAACTTACTATAAAGAGCCCATACATATAATTAATTCAAAATAGAATGCTTATATAAACATAGAGGTTACATTATCGCGGTAGCATTTAAACATGGCCCCTACCACAAATCCCTGAAAGTCATTTCACCAAAAGGTGAATTTTGTTCTTTGTCCTTGAGTGTAGACACTGTGACTCCAATAGAGCATAACTGAAGTGATGCTCTCCCCATTTCCTGGTCCACATCTTAAGGAACTGGTAGCTTCCTCTTTCTGTCTCCAGAAATATTCTGACTTATGTCCATCCAACATGCTGGGAGAAGCCAGGCAGATTCATAGCAAGTTCTGTGCAGTTGATGTGGCTGACAGCCCCAATGACTCAGCCAACTTCCATCATCTATTGCCAGACACACATCGAGCAACTCCTTTAAATATTGAAAATGTACTGTAGTCATCCCNGTCATTTGCACTACTTCTATTGANGCTGTATGGAGAAGCAAGCTGTCCCTGATGAAGTCTGACCAAAGTTTTGATTTGTATGCTAAAGAAACTGTTTTTACTCTAAGAGGCTACATTTAGATGGTGTTGTGTAGTAATCAATATCTGGAACAAATATCACACCACTGAGTGCTGTGATAGAAGTGACCACTCAACCAATTAATTAACAAAAATTTATTATGTAGCATTACTGGTCAGGTATTGAGTTAGGAAAGGCCTTTGTCAGTGAGATCTAGACAAGTATTCCATCACTGAGCCACATCCTCAGTCAGTCTTTATAATCTAAAATTTTATGTACTCAGATGTCTATGTAGATACAGATCTATAGTGTTACTTTCAATGTAGGCTAAATAATTTTCATATCACAGGTACTGTGACTTATTTGAGAAGTACAATTATAACTATTGATTGCACTAGAGTGCTTACTATATGCCAGGCACTATNACAGGGGATTTTCTTCTACTAATTTATTCAATCGTCGATAGTTTATTATTTGTTTCTTATAAATGAGGAAACAAACACTAAGAGATTAGTTTGCTCAAGCTCTTCAATGTCGGGCATTTTAGTGGTCATCAAAGCTTTGATGTTATAAACAATGCTACCATTANTATCTTGGTTCATGTTTTTAAAGAATGTCTTTAGGTATCTTCTAAAAATCAGAATTGTTGGGACCAAAGGCGTATTTCCAAAAGCTTCTTACATATTTCCCATTGTTTCTCTTAGAAATACTATGTTAATTTATGCCTCACCCAGCAACTTTACAGTCCCCATTCCTTGGATTCTTTTATCGTTTGTTTGTTTGAGACAGGGTTTCTCNGAGTAGCCGTGGCTGTCCTGGAACTTGCTCTGTAGATCAGGCTGACTTCAAACTCATAAGAGATCTGCTCCCTTTTGGCCTCCTCAGTGGAGTGCACCACCCCGCCAGGGGGATTCTTTTATCTTTAAATGACTGAAAACGTTAACCGTTACTTTAATCTGCTCATCTCTCTTCAAAATTCGACTTCATTTTAAATGGAGTTTTGANCAAGCTTTTTTGTACTGTCATACCAATCCTGTTGTTGACATGGATACAGATATGTTTATAAGCTACATTTATGATTTCCTATTTGGGCATACTTTACATAATTTCACTGTGTGTGCAAGACGAGCTCTCTAACTTTACGAAATATTTCCAAGATGATCCTTAAGATTTCCACATGATTTAGAGGGCGATTTGTGTGTGTGTGCCATACACATGTACAAACTAAATCACCATTGATTTGGTGATTTTTAAGTTGCCAAAGAGTCCTCATCAATGTCTGGTTCCATTTTTCGTTATTTTTTTATTTTTCTGCTGCTGGGTGTGTGTGGTTATCTCGGGCTGCAAAGGACTACTAATCTTCCAGTCACTCCAGCGGCTCAGTGACTGCACGTTTAGTCAGTCGGTGCCGACACCCAGAAGCTTCCCTCTGATCTCAGGCTGGGGAAGGAGCCAGCGTTAGTTACCTCGGCCTCTCCAGAGGCTGCGCGCCTTGACACTCCCCTCCAAGGGATTCGAGCCAGCTCCACCAGCTCACATGACTCCATCCCAGCAACTTCCTAGTCCCCTCAGACCGGCGCACTCAACATTTGACTCGAATAAAGGACTGTCTGACCTTCTAGAGAGATTACAATAGTACAACAACCCAGCGAATAAACTCAAGGCGTTAAAATTAAGGGCTCGGCNGGACCCACACCGANTCCTCCTTCGTTCCCAGTCTCTGATTCACTCCAGCGGTGCTTAGTCGGCCTCGGCGCGCCTGAAGGACCTCGTCCTCCCGAGACGCCAGAGCGATGGAAAAGCCGAAAACATAGCGGCTAATCCCACGGACCTGCGGGAGGTCCACCGAGGAGGCGGTAGAGGCGGAAACTCGCGTGGGTCTCGGCGGAAGGGCAGGGTTCTTGACAGACCTGGAGCAGGCAGCGCCCGGGGCGCCTAGATTCCCGACACGCCCCGCGCGGGGGCCTGTTCCGCTTCTCCGCTGTTGCCGCCGCCGCCTCTGTTGCTGGGGGTGGCTGAGAGGAGGGGCTGAGGAGGACCCTGTCCTGGCCGCCTCGGCTGCTGTTTTTGTACCTGAGGGGCCTCCCTTCTCCGTCATACCTTGACTGCCGCGGTGTCNAGGGGCAGTCCCTGGGGACACCTCGGCACGCAGCGGACATGCCTCTCTTTGCCACCAATCCCTTCGACCAGGATGTTGGTGAGTGTTGTCACCGTCCTCAGTCGGTTCCCCGCCAGACTGCGAGCCCACGCCGCCCACCCCCCGCATTCATTCCGGGCTCCCAGGCCGAGCCCACGTTCNGCACTCCTGGGGCCCCTCGTTCAGAGGCGGGAGAGGCTTGAGGACTTGGCTCATCCTCTCTGAAAGAAATGGGACGGAGAACCTCTCTAGTGGGCCTTGGTACGGGACTCGGGGGGGCTTCGAAGGAATTGCATAAGGGATTTGGGGTATAGGGTTGCCTCGGGAGGAGCAGCCGATGAAGCCATCTGCCGCTGGGGCTCGGCTTCTGGAGAAGGGCTGGGGCGTATCTTGGCTTGAGCAGACTGATTAGAAGCCCTATCGCCAGAGTGTTTGCCTGACCCAATGGAGAGCTCCAGGGAACTGGCGAAATGTTTTAGGTAGGGTTACTTAGGGTTTTTTTTTTTTTTTTAATCGCTATTATAACGGTCCCTGGAGGAGAGAGGTCTGGTTATGGGTAGATTGAAATAGTGGGAGAGATGAAGATGGACTACTTGGCAATAACTGAAACGATATTGAAGACTTGAGCCTTTGGGATGCCTTCCTCAGGCGGGGCCTCTGCCTTGGGGAAGCGCGGAAGAGGATTTTGCATCTAGGAAGAGGTCTGGAATGTTGGACTTTTGTTATTTTCTGAATCATTTATATTAGATATCGATCATATCAGTTTAACAGGTTAACTATCTCTTTTTGGCCTGAAGGTAATAGTGGAATTTGAATTTCTTGAAAGAGAATTTTGGGGTGGCTTGAATGCACATAGAACTATGCTGGCAACANAGTGTAGAATGAAAGCAAACCAACACCATAGCCAAAACCCACAAGAGCGATTTTAACCGTCACTATAGTAAAAGAATGTAAGGATAACTTGTGAGAGTTGCTTTATGAATTTTGTTTTTGAGAGGTGAATTTTAAATTTTGCTCTTTGAACTCTATAGCATCTCACTGGAAATCCTATTACTGTCACTTCCTGCTTGGTTCCTAGTGATTTAAATGAATGTCCTGAATCTGAGCAGTGGATGGAACTTTAGAAATCATCAATAATGCTAGATAAATAATGAATTGGAAAATTGTGTTTACTAAGTGCTTAGCACTAGTTGTTACTGAACATAGTGTTCATTGACTTAAGAGAGACAACCATGAAGACCATCGCATTGCTGCTCTTTGGCAGGTTTACAACTTAATGCATCAGTCTCCAGGACAAGTGCTTGTAATAAAACAATACTTGCTGCTTCTGTTCCCTATGTCTAGTTGGTTGGTTGTGTTTTGTTTTTTTGAGACAGGTATCTCCCAAAGTGCTGGGATTAAAGGCGTGTGCTACCACGCCCGCCCGGCTCCTATAGTTGTAATGGCATCTTGCTTCCTGCTCTTCAGTAACATTTATATTCTTCTGGCATGTTTGTTTCTGTGGTATTGGGGATGGAACACAGGACCTAATGTGTGTCCCTTCTGATTTTTTTTTGAACCCACATTTGCACTGGGTTCAGATGGATTTCTTAATGTTAAGCTGTTCCATGTCACCCATTTCAAACACAGGCACCTTCTTGCCTTTATGGTCTCTGTTATTTAATCTGTCTTTTTACATATATGTCCTCGAGCTTTAAAGTCAACTTAGAATCCAACTCGTTCTACCTGAATTTTTTGCTGATTCCTGCAACCTTCTTGTAGCAACATTATTGACAGTTTGGANTAGATAAAATTCTTAAGGTGATTTTGTTCTATNCAGTGAAGAGGGATTTTGCCCTTTCCTCAGTAGATGCCAGTAACAGCTCATGGCCAGTCATGATTTTAAAAGTCTTAAACNTTATTTAATGTCTCTTGGGGTGTTTCAATACTTTGTGTTTCAGAGCTATTGTGATTTTCACCTTCCCCAAACTCCTACAAATTTCAGCATTTTTGTCTTTACTAAATTAAGCTTTAGATATCATTGTGTTCTTNATTTTGCTCCTTGTTTGATGGCTGATACATAGTTGACTTTGAATAAATGCTTGCTGAGTTGAAAATATGTTAAACCTGTTAGACATGGATTTTTTTTTAATTCAGCTTGAATTATAAAGATAGTTTATACCATCAAGTTCCCTATTGATTTATATTTACCAATTTCAAAAGCCAGTTCCTCATCCATTTTTTAATTGAGGTCTTAAATTTTTCTTCTGTGCTTTTCCAATAGGTTTCTAGGTCACCAAACTTTTTCTGGTTTTCTGCCTAGCTTTTTAGTCTAAAAAGACTTTTGTTTTTTTTAAGTGTCTAAATGTTGAGCAACCTGGGCTCAGTAATAAAACCTCTTTTCCATTGACACTTTGTTCTCTTAGAGCTTTAGGAGGCTTAGTGCTAAGTAGAATTTGGAATGATTTGCTTGAATTCAAGTTTCAGGCTTGCTGTTTATCAGCAGTGTGGCTTTGAGCTAGTTGGTTAAATATTCTGTACGTTTATTTCCTTGTCTTTGAATATGGAGTATAAGAATTATAATGTTTCTTAGCTCACAGGGTTGGTAGAATTGAGTCAGTGTTTAAAAAGCACATAGAATTTTTTTTTTAATTTGTAAAGTGAGATTTAAAACAAAAAAAGCTACTCTCTTAGCTTTAAACACTTTGTGTATTTCAGTGACTCACAAGTTTAAATAGTCTTGATCTGTATTGGCGATTAAGTATCCATCTACTCGATATTTCCANTGGATTTGATAGGAGTACAGAAACAAGCATGTCAGAAACTTTGTTCTCCTCCAACTTCTCATTCTGTCATCCTAGGCCATCTCAGGGATTGTCATTAATATTTCCTGTTAGTCAGTTCTGCTGCGTAAGAGTCATCCTTGATTCTCTCATACTCCATTCTGACAGTAAGATCTTTGGGCTCTACTTAACTTCTGTCCAGAATCTTGTTACCTCAGTATTATCCTACTCAGCCATCTCAACCCCTTGTAGAGAGACATTGGCTGGGGCTTTGTGGTAGGATTTCTTGTTACTCTTTGCCCCTCCAATAAGGTTCCATTTATAGAAGTCATTAGTCTTTAAAAAGTACTGCTAAAGTCACCTACCTGTTCAGAAATCTCTGGTGATTTTCTATGTCTACACATAAAGAAAGATACGATTGTGATCTTTGGATTCTCTGTCATGTCAAGCTTCTTGGATCTGAGTATTCCAAGCATTTCTGCCTCTGTAGCTTTATAGGCCATTTTCTTTGCTTATGTTACTGTTCCCTTAGATATTTTAAGGTTGTGATGTCTATCACATCATTTTGTGGCTCTGTTCAAAATTCACATTCTGAGAGAGGCTTTTCTGGTTGCTTTCTTTAAAACAATTCATTGTTTTCTTTCTTTCTTTTTTTTTTGGTTTTTCAAGACAGGGTTTCTCTGTGTAGCTTTGGTGCCTTTCTTGGAACTCAGTAGCCCAGGCTGGCCTCGAACTCACGTAGATCCGCCTGCCTCTGCCTCCCGAGTGCTGGGATTAAAGGCGTGCGCCACCATTGCCTGTGCGCCACCATTGCCTGGCCAATTCATTGTTTTCTACTCACTACTCTTTGTTCATTTTCTTGATAAGTTCATCAATTGTTGGTCTTGTGTGGTATAAACTTCATAAAGATGAGAACTTTTCATTCCTGTCCCTCCCTAGTACCTTAGGGACAATTCCTAGAACATTCTAAGCACACAATTTATCTAGTAATGAATTACTTAGAATTTTCTAGATTGTTAGTTTGGTGTTCTGTTACCACTTAAAAATCAATCTATTAGAAAACTGAACTTACCTTTCCATGTTGTTCTTTTCATTATTTGATTGTTTTATAATGTTCCATTTGTCTTGACTTTTAAAATATCAAAGTGCCAGTGTCCCTCTCTCCCTTCAGTGCTGGAGATCCAATGNGGGCCTTGCAAGTGCCAGGGAAGCACTTTTACCTCTTACCTACACCCTGCAGTCCCTGGCCTTGTTCTCTTAAAATGGGGTCTCACTGTGTATCCCAGGTTGGCCTTGAACTTGAGATGCTCCTACCTCTGCTCCTATGTGCTGAGATGACAGGTGTGCAATAAGAAATGTCTTCGAATCATTCCTTTGTTCCTGCTAAATGCTATTTTTGATTTTATAAAAGTAAGTTAGCAGTCAGGTGTGGTGGCACACTCCTTTAATTCCNGCTCTCAGAAGGCAGAGGCAGGTGGATCTCTGGTTGGAGGACAGCCTGGTCTACCTTGTGAATTCCAGGCCAGCCAAAAGTATATAGCAAGACCTTGTCTAAATACAAATAAATAAGTTAATTGTTTTTAAAAAAGTAAGCATTCTTAGTCAAATTCTGACCAGTTCATATCCTGCTTACTGTTAATCTGCTATATATACTTTGTTTTCATTTTGCTTAGTCCAATCAGCATCATAAATCACAATCAGATTAATTTTTGTCCTAACCCAGTGGTTCTCAACCTTCCTGACATGACCCTTTAACACAGTTCCTCATGTTGTGGTGACCCCCCCAACCATAAAATTATTCTCATTGCTACTTTATAACTGTAATTTTGCTACTGTTATAAATTGTAATATGTTATGAATATGTTAATGAATCATCATGTACTATTTTTTGGAGAGAGGTTTGGCAGCAGGATTGTGACCCACATGTTGAGAACCACTGTCCTAAAGTGCTGAGATCTTGACTTTGGCTAAAAAAATTGCACATTTAATTTAGGAAATGTAAGCCATAATTATGATAAAAGGCAGTTTGCTAAATTACTATTGGTGAGTGGGAGAATTTTGTATTGGANCAGATCAAACCCCTTTGAATTCATTTTCTAGTATTGTAAGAAGTTATAAAAATACCTCATTCATAGGGTTGCTATCAGGATTATTTGTCAAACACTTGATATTCTGATTCTTTACTGGTGTTGAATATGCTTCATTTACCTCAAATTCAATATGTTCAAAACTATAATGAAGCTTTTTTTTTTAATTAGTTAACATCTTTCCTTTTGTTTTTATGACTGGACATCAGTTGTTTACATTATTCCACTGGCCAGTAGCCTGTGTGACATTTTTACTTTTATGGTTGTAATTCTCTACATTCCTGACAACAAATATGTACTGTTGACTGTGTAATAGACACACCCACCATGCTCCTTCAAGATACTGGTATAGTGTGTATGTTTTGAATCCATCCCTCTATTCCTGCAACTGCAAGAATAATACAGAAGTTTCAGATTAATACAGAAGCTTCTGTTGTTTTCTTCTTTTCCTAGTGATGATTGATGGTCCTGTTTTAATAATGTAAACGTACTGTGTGATGGTGGTGCACGCCTTTAATCTCAGCATGCTGGAGGCAGAGGCAGGCAGATCTCTGTGAGTTCAAGGCCATCCTGGTCTACAGAGCTAGTTTCAGGATAGCCAAGCCTACACAGAGAAACCCTGTAAAGAACATAAATGTAATCCTTTTGATTATGATATTTTTAATTGAATTTTCAACCTAATGTGAACTCCTCGTGATGGCTTATAGCAATTCAAATCTCCTGGCTCCCTTGTGCCTTGTTCTGAAACCTTGGCAGGCCAAAATGCTTTATGTGAAGCAGGCTGTACTTTGAAGCAATCTTCCTGCTTCTGCATCTAAATACTGGGATTACAGTTTTGGAGCTCCTGTGTCTGACTTGGCTTCTTTTTAATTTTGCAGCCTCATCTTCCATTCATATTTTAAAGGTATATTTCTACTCTTTATTGTTTTTATGCAACTGTGTTTGGTCAGATATATCTCTCTTATGGCCTGAAATGTATTTCTCTTCACTAGNTTAATTTTTTTCTTTTTAATGTTGAGGTTTGAACCTAGTGTCTGAAACATAAGCATACCCATAACCACTGAGCCTCAAACCCCCATTGCCCACTTTTAAAGAACTATAACATCTTGAAGCTGACTAATGACAATCTTTTCCCTATAGAATGATTGTTACNGGTAATTATCCTGTCCCATTTCTTTACTTCCTCAGATGTTCAACAAGTCAATCAGAAATACCTGCTTATCAGTAAAAAGTTGTCTAATCTGTTGAGAAGACTTGAAGTTCAGTTGAGGCATTTGTGTGTGATCCTTCTGAGTACTGTTAGAAAATCCTTAATCTCCTCTTTTTGACTGTTTCTTAGTGTTCTATTGCTGTGAAGAGACATTATGATCACAGCAACTCTTATAAAAGAAAGCATTTAATTGGAACTGGCTTACAGTTCAGAGGTTAATTCATTATCATCATGCCATGAAGCACACGGGCAGACATGGTGCTTGAGAAGGAGCTGAGAGTTCTACCTTCAGATCAGCAGGCAGCAGGGAGAGAGTGACACTGAGCCTGGCTTGAGCTTCTGAAACCTCAAAGCCCACCCCCAGTGACACCCCAGTGACATACTTCTCTAACAAGGCCACACCTATTCCAAGACCACACTTCCTAATAGTGCCACTCTCTATGATCCTATAGAGAGCCATCTTCATTCAAACCACCACAACTGTAGATAATCTAAACATAAAATGAGATCATAAGCTTTGAATTCTTCAGAAGCGGGTCTGAAGTATGTGTGTGTGTGTGTGTGATGTCCNTCCCTCCCCCATGCTCTGGTTTTATCTTAGAAATTAATAGTTTTTACTTCATTTGCTGTTTATAAAACCATGTTGAATTGCTACTGGTAGTTTATATTCTTCTGATTTAGAAAATAATTTAATTTTTTTATAAGAGATGAGAATTAAATGATGTGATTAGTTCAGAGTTGTAAAATGCATTGTTGTGTTTTTTTTGTTGTTGTTGTTTTGGTTTGGTTTTTTTTAAGACAAGACTTCTCGGTGTAGCCTAGGCTGTCCTGGAACTTGCTCTGTAAACCAATCTGCCTCAAACTAAGAGATCCACCTAATTCTGCCTCCCAAGTGAGGGAATTAAAGGCGTGCACCACTATGCCTGCTGTGTGCATTGCCTGCATTTCTGTTTTACATGAACAAATTTGAGTCAGATGCTGATCTTCTGTATTCATAGGAAGTGAAGAAGGCAATTCAAAGTGTTCAGCAAGTTTGCTAAGGATTGTACCATATATGCTGGTTGGATTATTATTATTAATTTTTTTGTCAATTTAACACAAACCTGGACGTACCTGGGGAAGAAGGAACCTCCACTGGGTTGCCTCTATGCAAGTCTGTAGGGCATTATCTTGGTTAATTATGTCGTGTGATTCCTGAGTAGCTGGTTCTGGGGTGTATAAGAAAGTAAATTGAGCAAGCCATGGAGAACAAAGCCAGTAAGTAGCATTCCTCCATGGTCTTAACTTCAGTTCCTACCTGCAGGTCCTGCTTTGGCTTTGCTAGGTGTACTGTGATCTGGGGTATGCAAGCCAAATAAACCTTTTCCTCCCCAAGTTTCTTTTGGTCATTGTGTTTTATCACAGCAATAGAAATGAAACTAAGATGCCATACATGCCTTGAAATGTCATTAATTTAGGAAATGTAAAGTCATAATGATAATAATAGGTAATTTATAGTTGATCAGAAATGGGTTTATTACTTTCAGGTAGCTAGTGACTTTAAAAATAGGTTTCATTTTGATCACTTTGATGTATTTTTAATTAGGTTTTAAGATTTAAATGTTTTAATTATATGTAGGCATCTCTTTAAAAAATAGCCTGCTTGGCTACCAGTCCAAGATGAATTAATTATTAAAATGTACTANCAAATATAAGTAACAACTGGCTTTTCTTCCCAAAGATGAAGTAAATGTTGGACTGAGAGATACCTGTTCAGGCTGGCTTGAGTCTTTTTGGGATTCANAACATCTGAGGACCTGTCCTACAGGGTTTTAGATACTCAGCTTTTATCTGTGGAGCTTTCTTAGTATTTCTTCGATACTTAGGCTGAGAGCCTGGGTTTTGAAACATTTAAAATAGAATTGATTATTTTCAAGAAATCTAGAGTGTATTTTGGATGCCTGAACAATTGCAGGTAGGTTTAGGACAGTTCTTCCCCAGTCAGAACAAAAACAAAAAGCATTTTATAATTGCATTCTAAGCAAGCAACTTAGTTATTATAGTAGTGTCANTTTTTTTCATGTTTTCTTTTTTTCCCTCTTATAAAGCTGCTTTTATATTGGTAGAGAGTAATTCTTTTTCTAGCAGCCCAGATCTGATTGTATTTTTTGCTTGTTCAAGGCTCTTGGCTCTCTAATGTTTCTTGAATCAATACAAATACCTCTTCTAATGGGTTACATTGTAGTGTAGTTGTGTCTTATTATTTCAGCTTTTTACAAAGTGGTCTGTACAACAGCCAGTCTGTATTAATCATTATGCTTTCCCATTTGTATTACTTTCCGCTTTATTACTTAAGTAGAAAGAAAAGAGGTCTTTCTGTTTCTTTTTAGTTTCTAAATGTATCTAACATCCTTTATGATTTTTTTCTTTCTTCCCCACCACACTTTACTTTTCTTTCAAATTGCTTTGGTCTTTATAATTTCTGTGACGCCTTTCCTATCTTATATTAGGTCTATATCTATTAATTTCATTTGTCATTGTAGTTATAAGCCACTTCAGATATGATGTGGAATGGGCTAGAAATCCATTTTATTTTCTTGAATATATACTANTATTTTATTATTTTCTATAAAATAAACTTATCGATGTAGAGATGGGATGGGTGATCCTATTTCTGAGACCGTACCATGATCTATATCCTTGTATCAAGACAGAGCATGGTGNTGTTTATTGGAGCCTAGGCCAGCCTGGGCTCTACAGTGAATTCAAGGGTTGCTTAGGCTACGTAGCAAGATCCTGTCTTAAAAAGGAAATCAATTAAGACAGGTTACCAAGAGATAAACATAACAAATTGCTGTGATCATAGTTTTCTTGACATTGAAGCCGTCTTATTTAAGTTTCAGACATCAGGGGTGTTCTGTTCATTTTTTGCTTAAATTTGATGTTTGCACAGCTATATAGAAAAGTTATTGGACAGAAAGGTTATGAGCTTTTAGTAATGGATTGAGTGGAGAAACCTACCAGGACTTAGTTGCTTCTCTTGTCTGTTATAGCAGTTGTTTCTCCTGAGTGAAGCACAACACCTGGAAAGAGAGTCTTAATTTTTTTTTTTTTTTATGGCCAGCTCCTAGACAGAAAGGCAGAGGAAGATTAGAGAAATCCTAGTTTTTACTGCTGGCTGTGGAAAGAATGGCTTTTAGTTACTATAACACACTCTTGGAAAGAATAATTCTAGTTTTATGGCTTTGGTCATGGGAGAATGAGGGATAGGACTGGACAGGAAGGCAAGAGAAATAAAAAGCTACATATGAGGCCTTTACTTTGAGATACTGTTTTCTGAGCCTAACAGTGAAATCAAAAAGGTTTTGAAAATTGTGTATTCTTACATAGTCATGATTAACTTACTTTTGTTATCTAACTTATTAAAAGACTGTACAACAGTATTGTAGCTTGAATATACCCTTCAGGTTCATTTGCTGGAAGTTTGGTGCCCACTATGGCAATGTTGAGAGGTGATGGGACCTTTCAAAGGTGGAACTTAGTGGGGAGAAGTTAGGTTACTGGAAGTATCAAACTTTTGGAAGAAAGAGATGATTGTAGTTCTTATGGAACCTGAAGTAGTTCCTATAAGAACAAGCTGCTATTTTTTTTTTTAGTTTTTAAAGTGAGCCTGTCCCTTAAAATCCCATGACTTCCTGTTTGATGAAGTTATGTGACCATTGTGTTAAAATCTACTGTGAGGTCTTCATTAGAGGCTGTACTGATGGGGTTGCTAGAGCAACCAGTCTCTGGTATTTTGTTGTAACAACCAAAAACCGGTGATATACATGGTGAGGCGTAAATACTGTATGTACTAGTACCTGTGGGTTAATGCCTTTCTTGCTAGGTGTTTATTCTAGTTGTCCAGTGCTAGAAACTAACTTGGTAAGCTATGCTGTATCCCTGAGAGCTATGATATGGATGATTTTGTAAGGTGCAAAGAATTTTATGCTATTAAACTTTCCAACACCTATACCTCTAGCTCTCAGTAGTATGTCAGATATGGAATTTTCTTGAATTAGCAGGGCACTGAGGAGAAGGAAGCAGGGGGCTTCCTTGTTAACATGATTATGACCANCTACTACAAATAAGAATCTTGGTATTGGTTGATCTATTTCAGGTTAAAAAAATGGGATTTGTTATTGAAGGTCATGAGGATATTACGCCACTTTATCACTGTGTCCTAGTCAAGACTAGCTACTTTGTGCTTCTATGCAGCTTTGACCTTTGTACATAGCTTCTGTTTAACCTAAATTGCTTTTTTTTTTTCTGTTTTCTTTTTCCCACTTGTTTGTATTTTCCTTAATCTTTCATGTTAGAAGATTGTCTCAGCTGTTAATCCTTGGCTGAGTGCCCCTAGTTAATACTTGAAAAAAAAAAACCAAACACACAGTGGAAGTGCTGATAATATAGTTATGTGTCTTTGACCTTCATCAGAGTAAGTTTTTCTGGTGGTTTGTTACTAGAGTCTCTTCCTTAACCCTCTGTATTTTTTAGTATCTGTCTTTCATATTGAGCTTGACAGAGCACATAAAGAAGTCTAAGCATGTC
>LZPO01017387.1:29800-40753 GCA_001675575.1 Neotoma lepida | reverse complement strand
TTTTCGAGACAGGGTTTCTCTGTGTAGCTTTGCGCCTTTCCTGGAACTCACTCTGTAGTCCAGGCTGGCCTCGAACTCACAGAGATCCGCCTGCCTCTGCCTCCCGAGTGCTGGGATTAAAGGCGTGCGCCACCACCGCCTGGCGTGTATACGTTTTCTAAGCATTGTTGAATTCAATTTGTTCATATTTTGCTGGGAGTTTTTCATTTATAATTATGTAAAAGATTTATTCATAGTTTTCAAGTAACACTGTTGCCTGGCTTGAGTATAAGTGGTAATGCTGGAAGCACTGATAAGTTAGGAAGCATGTTCTCTGCTTCTGTCTTTTGCAAATGATTGTGGAGAATTGGTGTAAAATTTTTCCTTAAATGCTTTGCAGAATTCTCTTGTAAACCCAGCTGGGCCTGATGCTTTGTGGTTTGAAAGATTATTAACTTTCTCTAATTTCCTTAATAGATAACCTGTTTGGATTATCTGTTTTCTCTTGTCTAGGCATATACCTTTAAAGGAGTTGGCTTGCTTCATCCAAGTGATCAAATTAGTGGACATAGATAGGACTTGTAATATTATTTTGTAATATTGATGAGATTCTCTCTCTCTGATTCCTAGTACTAATATCTTGCAACNTTTTTTTCAGTTAGCTTCTCTAGAGGCATATGGATTTTGCTGATCTTCAACAGTTGTGCTGATTTTTTTAAAATTGCTTTTATGTTTTCAGTTTTGTCAGCCTGCTTTGTATTTCATTTGTTTGGAGGCTGTCTTAGTCACTGTTCTATTGCTGTCAAGAGACAACTGTACCAAGGCAACTCTTAAAAAAGAAAGCATTTAATTGGGGGCTTGCTTACAACTTCAGGGGGTTAATCCATTTCCACCATGGCAGGGAGCATGGCAGCAAGCAGGCATGGTACTGGAGAAGGAGCTGAAAGCTGCATCCTGATCTACAAGCAGAGANGGAGACTGGGCTTTTGAAACCTCAAAGCACCCTAGTGACACACTTCCTCCAACAAGGCCATACCCACTCCAACAAGGCCGCACCCCCTAATTTTTCTAATCCTTTCAAATAATGCCACTCACTGATGACTAAGCTCTTAAACATATGAGTCTGTGGGTGCATTCTTATTTACACCATCACAGAGACTTTCAAACTATTTTCTTCAGTTGTTTAGAAGTGTATTGGGCTAACCGGTAGCTAAGTTGGTAAAATGCTAGTCTATCACACACGAAGCCCTGGTTTTCATTCCTAGAACCTCATGAGCNAGATGTGGTGATGCACTGGTAACGAANGCCAGCACTGAGAAAGTCAGAGCAGAAGTTCAAGGTCATTCTCAGCTACATTGTGAGTTCAAGGCAGCTTGGGCTATCTGAAAATAAAAACCCTAAAACAAGAACAAACAACAAAACAAAATACAAACAAACAAACAAACAAAAAACAAACTAGGGCCAGTGAGATGGCTTAGTGGTAATGGTGTTTGCTGCCTAGCCTAATGACTTGANTTTGATGTCAAGTATCTACATGATGTTAGCATAGAACTGACTCTGCAAGTTGTCCTCTGACTTCCCACATACATATGTGTGCACATACACACATAAAACAAACAAAATAATAAAAAGAAGTGTATTGTCTTCATGTATTTAAGGATTTTTTTCAGTTATTGCTTACTACATTAGTTCTATAGTGGTCTGAAAGCAAAAATAGTTAAGATATCATAAGGATAGTTTTCTGTTAGTAATATAAGAAAGTGAATTAGGTACATTTAGAACTCACCAAAATAGGATAGATAATGGAGTATTTCCTCTGGATTTGTCAAATGCTAATGGACTAGACATTGTTAATATATTAATCACTTGTATATACTGTATATAGTTATTGTACTTATTGTATATAGTTTTTATATTAGTTGTAACTTTTTTTTAAATTTTTTTTTTATTTTATTAGACANAGANGGGAAATGTGGTGGTATTTTATCTATGTCCCCCAATAAAATTTAACTAGTATAAAANAGCTTTGTTCTTAAGGCTTTATTATTCCTATTTTGATTCTCCTTTCTTACATTGTCTATATAGGTTACCCTGTATATCTATATTGCTAGAAAATGTATGCTGCCAAAAGCTTGTTATGTTTATCTTGCCCTTGTTTTTAAAAGTAAATCTGCCTACCTCTGTTGATGTCTTTATCAAGCTTTAGACTTATTTTTACTGTCTGTATGCACGTACATGTGTGCACAGGGCAACTTTCAAGAATCAAGTCTCTCTTTCCAGTGTAGGATCCAGAGGTCAAATACAGTGTGGAAAGTGCTTTTACCCCCTGAGCTATTTTATTGGCCTTAATGTGTTGTGTTTTATTTAAGGAAAATAGTAAAAGCTTCATTCATTTTTTTTTTGAGCCTTTTCTCCTCTTCATCCTGACAAAGCCAAATCAACAAATGTAGCTAAATAACTTAATTACCTGAAATATTTTGATAGAGATGAGTGCTTAGTCCCCTTCCCTTTCATTGCCAAGTAAAGCTAAAAATTTTCTGAAAATAAAAATATTTCTTTACTTAGTCTCTTTGCAGTCTCTTTATGAAGTAAAAAGCAAATGAAGTGTGAATAGGGAAGATTGTGATAGATTGAACCTACCCTGCTGTGGGATAATGCTCTTGTACACTGTAAAGATTTGTCACTTGAATTGGTTTAATAAAATGNTGATTGGTCATTAGCCAGGGATGAAGTGTAGGCAGGAGGANCAGATGAGGGGAATTCTGGGAAGAGGAAGTGTGGAGTCAGGAGTCACCAGCCAGATGCAGAGGAAGCAAGATGAGAACACAGAGCTGAGAAAAGGTACCAAGCCACGTGGCCAAACATAGATAAGAATTATGGGTTAATTTAAGTGTAAGAGCTAGTTAGTAATAAGCCTGAGCTACCAGCTGAACATTGTAAGTAGTGTTAAGCCTCGGAGTCAGTTATTTAAGAAGCGGCTGCTGCGTATTTGGAAACAGGCAGGCAGGAGAGAAACTTCCGCCTACACTATCCCTTTGAAAGATGGACATCAAAATTTGATTAATCATAGTGCTGGCAGCTATTTGGGTTTGATNTTGAGACTTGATTGCATTACAGTTTGGTGATTTGAATGTGATAGTTGTTATAACAATTTTTACTTTAATGTTTCTGTAATTCTTTTATAATCTACAGAGAAAGCAACTAGTGAGATGAATACTGCTGAGGACTGGGGCCTCATCTTGGATATTTGTGATAAGGTGGGCCAATCTCGCACTGGGTGAGTATTCAAAGATTCAAGAGTTTTTGTTCATCCTTCTAATAATTAAGACAAATTAGAAAAGTAAAACATATTACAATTCTAAATTAGTTTAAAAAGAGAATGTTTTTACAAAAAAGATTCGAAGAATTGTTCTATTTAGTTTATCCCTGTTGTAGTTTGAACAGTTGGTTTCCAGGTGGTGGTACTGTTTGGGACTCTTGTAGAACCTTTTGGGAGTGGAACCCTGTTGGAGGAATGGGTCACTGGGAATGTGCCTTCAGGGATTATCCCTGGCCCTACATCCTGTCCCCTCTCTGCTTCCTGAATTCAGCTNCCTCTTGTTCCTATCATTATGTCTTCCACACCAAAGTGAACAGTAGCCCTTCTTGAACTGTAACTGAAATAAGCCCTTAAGTTTCTTCTGGTTANAGTCTGTTCTCATCCATGAGAAAAGCAACTAATATAACTCCTTATGGCCTGTGAGGGTGATAGAACTGTTAGAAAGTTGGAGCTTTGTTCCTCATTCTGTTGCATTTCTTTCTGAAATCTATCTTTTCACTCACTTTAGAGTCATTAATTATTTCTCAGTTACCAAATTTCATGGTTATATTTGAACTTTTCATATCTCTCAAATGATTACTGATGATTGAAAGAGATAAGCAAAGTAGAATCTTTAAACCTTAACATAAATTACAAACTTTCCAAACAGTTCAGAGTGGACTAACTGATGTATATATAAATGATTTCTTCAGCTTCTGGGGTAATAACATTGAGCCCATAGCAATATCATCCACCATGTTTTGCTACACAAATAGGATTATCTCATTCGTGGGCATGGTTCAGAGCACTGTCAGGTATGTACCTCACTCTTCCAGTGGTAATCTTAACGATCCTAGCCATTCCTCAGTTCAGCCATGCAGTCTTCATAGANTCTTTCAAAATGTCTNAATAACAAAATGTCCATAATCCATAATAAGCCTGGCTAGACAGAGGCAGTTTATGGCCCGGGCCAGTCTATGCCTTTATTTCAGTGCTTTCAGCCTCTGGTTTGCTGTGTATTTGGTTCGCCAAGATTGTTTGAAATGTATCCTCTGCCTNTTCACTTAAAAAAATTTTTTTAATTGAATTTTAGTGTTTGTATGTGTATGTGTATTTGTGTACATGGGTGCATGCATGCCACAACATTGAGGAGTCAGTTCTCTCCATCCATCTTTCCATGGGTTTCAGGGACTGAATTTAGTTCCTTAGGCTTGCATGGCAACACTTTTACCCATTGAGTCACCTCCTTAGCCCTCTACCTCTTTCATTTTTTATCTTTATATTTATTGTATTAAGACTGTTTTCTGCTGGGCGGTGGTGGCACATGTCTTTAATTCCAGCACTAGTGAGGCAGAGGCAGGTGGATCTCTGTGAATTTGAGGTCAGCCTGGTCTACAAAAGTGAGTTCTAGAACAGCCAGGGCTGTTATTTGAAAAAAAAAAAAAAAAAGACTGTTTTCTGGTTTGGCTCATTAATTTAACTGAATTTGAGTGACTACTATGTGTTACTTAGCCATTCCTCCTTCTTCACTTTTCATTTGACCAACTTTATTTGGAACATTCCTTGTTGTGGTTAGCTTTAATTGTCACCTTGACACAATGTAGAGTCACCTGAGAAGAGAGTCTCAATGAGGGATTGCCTACNTTGGGTGGCGTGTGAGCATTTCTGTGGGGGATTGCCTTAATTGATGTGGGAAGAGTCAGACCACTCTGGGTGAGTTAGAGGTGAGGATGAGCAGGTGGGAGCTCTGAACTGTTTTAAGAAGAAGAAATTGAGCTGAACAGTCAGCAGACAACTGACTGAGCATACATAAATCAATTTTTTCTCTGTTTACCTTCAATTACTGTCCTGATTTCTTCCTGATAACGATGAACTGTGTGTGACTTGGACTTGTAAATTAAATAATCCTTTCTCCTCTAAGTTTCTTTTTATTGTCAGGCAATAACAACAGAAATGCAAGTAGAGAACACTTAATGTTGTCTGGAGTGGAACATTAACCTGTTTTTCTTTTGTGTCTAGATTTGGTACCCAATTGCAATATAAAAACTGCTAATGTCATTCTTGCCTTCTGTAGTTACTTTTCAGTTTTCCAGATCATTTAACTTCCTTTAATTCTTTCCTACATGACATTGACTTCAATGCAATTAATTGCTGGAGTTGCCAGTGGTGGGTGTTGTTCTCATTGTTTTTTTGTTTTGTTTTTTAACACAGTTAAATGATACTGGTTTCTTTATTCCTTAAATGCAGAACATTTTCTTCTTTTGTTTCCCACCCTTTTGACATGTCTTACCAGATTCAGTTTACCTATCATTTTTCTCAAAGCTTTTTTTAAATCCTCTTCATTGACAATAATATCATGGTTCTCTTAGTCCTCAAAGTATTATGTAAAAAATATTCTATCCCTTTTTAAAGTGATTTATTTTTATTTTATGTGCATTGGTATTTTGCTAGCATATATATCTATGTGAGAATGTNGGATCCCCTGGAGGTGGAGTTATAGGCAATTGTGGGCTGCCATGTGGGTGCTGGGAATTGAACCCAGGTCCTCTGGAAGAACAGCCAGTGCTCTTAACTGCTGAGTGTCTCCAGCTCCCTTCAAAAATATTCTTACGACTGGGGATACAGCATAGTGGTAGACTGTGGGCTTGGCCTGTCTGTAGGAGTTCCTACATTCAGCTCCCAGCACAAAGTAAAACAAAGACATAAAAACAAACAAATTCTTACTTAGATATTTTAGTAATTTATGTAGTAAATTTATTTAGTGCATCGTGCATCTGTAGACTGAATGGTTTGTCGTCCCGCTCCCCCCCCTCACCCCTGCTTCATAGAGGAAAGAAAAAAAATTCAGTGGTTGAAAGCATGGACTTCTGGAAGGGCACTAGGTTCAGATTTTGGCTCTGTTGATCTCTGTCACACTGAGCAAATAACTTCCCTACCTGGGATTTCTGTACTTTGGTAGTTTACCACAAAGGAATAAAAACCTCCTCCTCCTCCTTTTCTTCCTCATAGGTGTTAGGACTTTGAGATTGGTTCATTTGTAATGTGTTTAACAGTGCTTGGCACTTGGTTAAGTGTACACCGTTGATTAAAGCCTTTTTGTGAGTTTGTCCGCTGAGGACTGGATACCAAACAGGATTGGGCTGGTGTATTTTAGAAGTATGACTTTATCTAGTATCACAGTTACGAAGTTTGTCCTTTCTTCTCACTGTCTTTCATCTTTTCTTTACTTTAGTGTTCTTTTTTCTGTAGGTACCTTTGATAATAATATGGCCAAATGTCTAAAATCACAAGCATACATTCCCTTTCATTACTAGAAATGTTTTTTGTGTAGTGTCTAATGGTGGGGAAGTCTTGTCTTTTTTCTTTATATTAACATTGTACCAGCTGTATTAATTAGACCTTTTTTCTTATATATTTGAAATTTATTCATTTTTAGCTGTAAGAATATTTTTGTCTGCATTTTGT
Organism: Neotoma lepida; assembly: GCA_001675575.1. Classification (NCBI taxonomy): domain Eukaryota; kingdom Metazoa; phylum Chordata; class Mammalia; order Rodentia; family Cricetidae; genus Neotoma; species Neotoma lepida. The sequence goes on along the minus strand of LZPO01017387.1, from coordinate 34,011 downwards.
TTTATTCAGTATGTTTAGACACATGCTATTAAAAAAATAAAATCAGTCCACATGCTTTTTCCCAGGGTATCTTTACCATTTGAGTTATTGTTTGGGAATTTGAATTAGTTATACTCAATCTAGGAATTTACTTAGGAGATAATTTCATCTTAGTCAGGGATGGTTCTCTTGTTCATCTGCTCTTGTTCATTTGTGATTTTCCCCTCCTCTTTTCCCTTCTTTCCTTCTTCTTTTTTTTTTTCCTCCTTCTCCCCCCTCCCCAAGAACTATTGGTCTCTAGTTCTTCTAAACCAATGGTTCTCAACTTTCCTAATGCTGCGACCTTTTAATATGGTTCTTCATGTTGAGGTGACCCCCAACCATAAAATTATTTTTGTTGCTACTTTATAACTAATTTTGCTGCTGTTAGGAATCACAATGTAAATATCTGATATTCAGGATATTTGATATGTGACTCCCCAAAGAGGATGTGACCCACAGGTTGAGAACCACTGTAAGCCATCATTATTTTCCAAGCATTTGTTTGCTTTATATACATGAGATATTTTGTTAGAGCCCTTGTTAATGATTTGGAAATCTAAATAATAATGGAGGTATTGTTTCAGTATTATTGAGGTTTAAAAATCATATGTAAGACTGTTTTGGGAACCAGAGTTGGTGGCCCATGCGTGTAATCCCAGTACTCAGTAGGCAGAGGCAGGAAGAGNGACGGGCATTCAAAACTAGACTGTGCTACATAAAGAGTTCTGGGTCTGACACAATGATAAATGAATGAGTGAATGAATGTATGTGTATATGTTTGTGTTTATGTACATACATGTTTTTCTGCATTATTGCAGTATCTCAATATTTTCATTACAGAAAATGATAACATAGAGTGCCACTCGGACTTCCCTGGCCCTAAAGCATTTTCCTTTTATGGNATACTTTCTCTATTAAAAAAAAATAAAGGCAGCATTTTATCATTGAATTGTTATGAAGAAATTTACATATATGTTAAACCATTTTAATGTAAAGATTCTTCTTTTATTTAATCTTTAAAGGAGTTTAACCTTTTTGTGTACCTCTAGAATTACTGTCGGCCAGAGATGCCTTGTGTCTACATGCCCAAAGGATTAGCATTATAGGAACATTATAGGTTCCCAGATCAAGTCTGTAATAGAAAACTATTAAGCTTCTTTTTAAAATGAAAGTTTGATTTGTGTATTGTTTATGTCTTGTGTGAGGTGTATGCCTGCTGACATGCAGAAGCCAGAGGATGTCAGGTGTCCTGTTTATCACTGTATCTTACTCTGTTGCCACAGTGTCTTGCATAGCAGGTGCTCTCAGCTGCTGAGCTCTCTCTCTCTCCCATTAAGTTTCTTTTCAAGAGAGCAATAAGCTGGGATACAGGATGGCCTTGTACTCTTTATCTTCCTGCTTCATCTTCAAGTGCTGAGATTGTAAGCATATACCAGCATACTTTTCTGCAAGAGGAAACTTGACAAATTTTATTCCCGTTCCCGTTTCTTATACCCACCTTCTGTAGGTAAAAACATTTTTATCTACATTTTTCATTGTGTCTACACAAATATGATTGTATGTTCTCCATTCACATACAATAAGCATATTGTATACACCGTTTTGTAAATGCTACTCTGTACTTAGTATATAATCCCTTAATATAGCTAGTCACTCTTAGAAATGTATTTTTTCTAATGTCTATTAGTATTGGATTAAATAAAAACATTTTCTAATTTAACATCAATTTTGGTTATAAATAGAATATTTAACAAAGTTCAATCACTAATGAATAAAAATTAATAATCTTTAGTAACTCTATCAACCTTGGGAAACTATTCATGTACCCCCTATTTTCTTAGAAAGGTTGTGTGGTTTTTAATTAAGATAAAACCAAACTATTTGATTATATTAAACATAAGATTTGATGTTTTGAAAAATACTTCAGATTTCTCGAGATACTCACATGATATTTAGTGTGCAGTTCCAGTGTATGAGTCAGTGGTGAAGAGTGCCAACTAGGTCATAGGATGAACTAAACAGCCTCTGTTTGTTTAGAAATCAAGCAAAGTTTCAGAATGATACCAGTTTTCTTTAAAATGTCTTCTTAAATAGCTTCTTTTGTGTATTTTATAAGTATTTTATTCAAGTAATAGACGTGGGGGTAGGCATTTGTCTTAATTGGGGTTTCTATTACTCTGATAAAACACAGTGACCAAAAGCAGCTCTGGGAGAAATGANTTTATTTTGCTTACACTTCCACATCATAGTCTACCACTGAAGGAAGTCAGGGCAGGAACTCAAACAGGGATGGAACCTGGGGGCAGGAACTGAGGTTGATGTCATGGAGGAGTGCTGCTTACGGGCTTCTATGACTTGCTCACCCTGCTTTCTTAGAGTACCCAGGACCATCTGCCCAGGGGTGGCCCGCCCCACTGACAATAAACTGGGCCCTTCCACATTAATCATCAATTAAGAAGATGCACCACAGGTTTGCTCACACACTAANCTGGTGGGGACATTTCCTCAGCTGAGGTTCCCTCTTCCCAAATGACTCTAGCTTATGTCAAGTAGACATAAAAACTGGAGAGCACAATATTGATTATCTGCATTAGTTGAAGTCGTATAATTAATTCTGCATTAGTTGGTGCTGTTTTGTTTGTTAATTAATTGTTCCCCTTTAGTTATGAAGAAATTGGAAAACATGTCATTCTTTAGTTGGCTAAGGATATATTTAGCTATTAAGTCAGTCTTAACATTTCTGAAACAGAATTAAAAGGTAAAATGATAGTTATTTTATCTGATATTTTGTGAGAAATAAAAATTAGTTCTTGGGAAGTTTATTAATTTATTGAGTAAATGCCTAAGAACATGAATGTGTTCTTATAGATAGGACTGTATTTAGCTTTGTAAGAAGTCACCACCCCGTCTCTAGTCACTATATTGTTTCATCTTTTACATTGAGGTCTTTGTTCTGGTTTGGTATTTATTGTAGTATTTATTAAGCACTATGAGAAATTATTCCAGCTTTACTTTTTCCATTTAGCATCCACAGTGCTGATAGTTTCCAAACTGTTACCTGTTTCCAAACACATCAGTACNGTTACTGAACAATCCTATTTTATTTCCTTCTGATTTGAAATACTACTTTTGTATAGTACATTCCAATCTGTATTTGGACTTTTGTTAGTCTCATTGATGCTGTGTCTGCTATGTGTGTGTTACTTATGAATTTAATTGTAAAGCTTTGTAATGTGTTTTAATACTTGGTAGGACTAGTCTTCCTCATTGCTTTCTTAATTTTTAAATTTTTAAAATTTTAATTAGAATGTAATTACATCATTTCCTCCTTTCCCTTTTCTTCTTCCAACCCCTGTCATGTTTCTGCCTTGCTCCTTCCCAAATCATGGTCTATTTTTCTTTGATTGTTGTTATACACACACACACACACACACACACAAAAAAAAAACCTGCTTACTCTGTTTAGTGTTGCTTGTATGTATATGATTTCAGTGCTGACCACTTGTTTTAACCAGTTAAAGGGCTCTTCCTTGGGGAAGACTAATTCTCCCCGTCTCCAGCATTCAGCATTCCTTAGTTGCCTGTAGAATGCAGTTAAGAATTATGCTGGTCTAGTAAAGCAGAGGTAGTAGGTTCTCCTCTAAGATCCATCCTCTCATTACTATAGGTAGTTGGTTAGGTTTCTAGTAATAAACATGACTTTCCTACTGAGTGGGACTTAAATCCAATTAGAGAGCTTTTGGTTTCCAGTCATGAGTGCTACTATTGCTCCATTAGGATATTTTGCCATATTAAGTTATTGTTGTGGTTCTTAGAAATCACAGCTGGGTAGGACTATTGATTGCTTCCCTCCCTTGACAGTTTGCTTAGAAAATTCTGACACTATGAAAGCTATTCCTCAAGGAGGTGATATTTAGGTAACATCTAGATTGAATCTTCTAGGTCCTGTGTCCATGGTACGTGGTGTCCTTAGCAATAATAGAGACTTACCTTCCTTCAGCCTCTGGGAGGCAACCAAGGGCAACTTCAGTATCCTACAGTATCCTGTATTGTTTTAGGAGTCTCTTGGACTCCTCTCTAACCATCAGCTCAAAAGGGGTTTCTCTGCTGGGTGGTGGGGGTTTGTTAGGTGATGCATGGCTCTTGGGGGAAACATTGTTAACTTAAGTTTCATAACTTCATTTAAGGTA
>LZPO01017387.1:0-14953 GCA_001675575.1 Neotoma lepida | reverse complement strand
TTGAGACCTTCTTGGACTTTTGTTCAAAATGAGAGCCTAGATCTCACTTATGTCTGTTATGTAGCTGTTCCATCCTTATCTTTCATAGAGCAGTGCAACTGTAATGTGAGTTTTCTGATTCTTGTATGTTTCACTCTGGACAGTGTAAGAGAAACAGGATGGGAACCTATGTAATACAGTAATAGTTCTCAGATTTAGAAAACATGCTAGCAGGATCCCTGTATTATCATTCTTTTATAGGAAATAGAAGCCAAGTTCACTTACCTGTCACATAGATACACATGCATCACTTCTGTAATTTTGGAGACAAAGCTAGTTATTGTGAAAATATGCTATTATAGATGTAAATAACATATTTTGCATATCATATACATTTGGTATCAGTTCCTATAAGAAAAGGGGCTGCAAACTTGTGCATTATCAGTTCTGTGAAGTCTGCCTTGTGTTTTCTTTTGGATAATAGCCAGTGAATGCAGAGCTGTCCCAGCTTTCTGCTTGATAATAGTGCAAGATAGCAAGCAGAATGTCTATAACAGATGTCTCTTTCCCCCATGGGAAAATGAATCAGCCAATTGTCTTTTGTGTATGTGGGTTTTTTTTTTGGGGGGGGGGTATGTGGAATGTTGCTTTATGGTGACTTGAATGGACTGAATATGATCCTTACATTTCCAATTAGACAATACCAAAGCCCTTAACACATAAGAACAGCTTCTTTTCAAAGTCAAGTCACAAGCCAGATTCCCATAGTAAGGCTAAAAGACAAGACCAATTGACATTCAAGTCCAGCCTTTTCAATTGTTAGTTTTCTTTTGTGCAAGAGATTTTAATCTTCCTAAACCACTTTTTAAAAAATAAGCATACCATATAGGATTGTTTTAGAAATTTATCAGAGCAAATTAATACTCCATCAAGCACATTGAGTCGTGTAATGGTTATTATTTCTGTCCATAGTTCTTCCTACTGTGACATCTCCCTTTTCATTTTTATTCCTAACATTTTCATTTCTAATTGACCTCATTGATGCAAGGACCAAAAATCCAGAAAAAATAATCATTCTCTAGAACTCTCTGTTGTGGTAGTATTTTATCTATGTCTCCCAATAAAATTTATCTGAGGATCAGAGGAACAAGATCAGCTGCTAGCCTTGCAAAATTAGCACATGCCCTAAATCCTATCACTTAGCAAGCAAGGTCTGTCTGGATCCCGTGAGTTCCAGGTCACACTAGGAACAGTCAAGCGTGGAGACACACGCCTTTAATCCCAGCATCAACCACAGAATTCTGGAGGTCTTTACAGACAGACAAAAAGTGACAGAGATGGGCGATAGGAGGAAGTGATGTAGCTAGGCTGAAAGAGCCAATGAGAGAACAGAACAAAAAGGGATATAGACGTGAAGGTATAGGAAGTCAGACACACTCTCCTTTTTGGAAGCCGCGGCGGCAGTGTAAGGTGAGGCTGGTAGCNGTTCCTAATTTCACCCCTATCTCTGCCTCTGTGTTTTATTTAACAAGACCATTTAGAAAATCTGTCTTACACTCTGTACTTTTTGGTGTTATTTGGAGGTAAAGNTTGGTTTGGTGAGCAAGAGAAATCTCTTTAAGGCCAGTTGTTTGCCCAATCTTACCACGTTTCANGTCTGAGTGAATGAGATTAGAAATAGTACAATAGATTAGAGATAGTGCAATGAGATTAGAAAATCAGGTTCAGGTGCTGGCAGTACAGATTCCTGCTGAAGAAGCCACTTCTGTGATTCTTCACTGGCCATGATGTTCTCTCTGGGTCNAAAGCCCCAGTGCCATACCAGAGGACATGCATGATTTTCCAGTTCATTATGTTGTGGTGTTTCTATCAAAGAAAANTTTTCTTTTGAATTGTCTGGTCATTTAAAAATAATTGTTTGAAATTAAAGAATTCATTTATGCTAGTATTAAGCTTTAATTTTGTAACAGTTTATTGAATTCGAAGGAGGTAATTTTTATTTCAGAAGCATAATGTATTTTTAGTGAGATCATTTATAGGAAACAGAGATCCTTACAAGAGAGAATTAGAAAATCTAGACAGTTTTATAAAGTAATGTTCTGTCATTTTATAAACATCTTCAGTTCAGTTATTCCTTATATCAAGTCTCTAAAGTCCATAATCTCTGTTAGGATTAAACTTTTAGACCTATTTTAAGAAAAATAATAATTTTTATGTTTTTTTTTTCAGTTAAAACAGAGAAGAAGACAGTACAATTCAGTGATGATGTTCAGATAGAGACAATAGAGCCAGAACCAGAACCAGCCTTTATTGATGAGGTGAGTGGTTTCCTTGTTAACAGTGATGAGCACTTTGTATAGAAGCTGGATTACTTGTTTTCTTGTTCTAAAATGTTAACAATATAGACAAAGCATATATTGTTCTTACAGCTTCTTTGGTCCCCTTTTTACCTTACTAAGATCTTGTTATTTATCCTGCTAAGGGTTGAGGATATAGCTCAGTAGCATGTCTGAGACTCTGAATTGATCTCCAGTGCTNTAGAGAGGAGGTCATTTAAGGATGAATGTAAATTTTTGTCTAGTATTTTATAGATTGGATTTATATTGAGGTATTTAATTATTGGGCACTTAGGCAGTTCCCAATTTTAATTGCTATCACAAACAACAGTATTATAGTGAGAATTTTTTGTTTTGTTTTCCTTTTAACATTTAATTTGTTTTTCTTAGCTTAGATATCCAGGAATGGAACTTCCAAACCAAAGGATCTGTGTGTTTTTCATGTTAATAGGTACTGTGAAATTGTTGAACAGAAGGGTGATTTTACAGTTTTGTTGATGCTCTGTCAGAATACCTGTTTTTCCAGATACTCAACAGGCATAAAAATTGCTTGTACATTGCAGAGTATAGGACACTTACTGTCTGTTGAAAGAATAAAACAAATTTGCTGATTTTCAGATGAAGCTGTTATTAAATTACTACTACATAAGCCAGTTCAGTGAAATGAATTGTGCTTCTTCCTTGAACACATTTGAGTTTTTGGGAAAAGCTTATGTTAATTTTATTTTAAATTGTCCATATGCCATTGTTAATCTGAAACAGTGATTATTTTCAGTGATTATGTTTGAAAATACACTTAGTCACAACTGTAACAGTATTTTTTTGGAGTCAGATTAACTTGAATGGTTGTGTTTTTGTTTTACAGTGCTGGGGATTAGCCTAGGGCTTTGCTTGCAAGGCCAGCACTCTACCCCTGGGCTATGTCTCCAACTCAATCAAACTTGGCATTGCTGGAATTAAATTAATATGTCATATTTCCCTAGGCTGCTTAGAAATCTCTGCTATTTCTACATATGAAGAAAATACTCAAATTAGTTATATTTTTGTCTTGAGTCATCTTTACAGCTGTATGTTTTTTAATTTATTATTTTTTTATGTATATGGATGTATTTTGCTTGTATGTAAATCTGAGTACCATGTGCATATTTGGTGCCTGTGGAGGCCAGAAAAGGCTTCTGTCTCCTTAGAACTGGAGTTACAGACAGTTGTCAGCTGCCATGTGGGTGCTGGCAATTGAACCCTGGTCCTCTAGAAAAGCAGCCAGTCTCTGCCGCTGAACCATCTTTCTAACCCCTACAGTTGTATTTTTATATATTATTGTTTTGAATAGTAATATCAATATTGTATTGAATTAACTTAGTAACTGATTTAAATGATGGAATTAGCAAGCCATACATGATACTATCCCCAGCAGGCCAAATATGAAATATAACTACATTCTTACATAGTTGTATTGCATACATACCTACATATTTTCTGGCTGCCTTTGTGCTGAAGTTACTGAAGAGATTGTAGAGTCCTCATGCTTACTATCTGGCCCCTGGTATAGATCAGTGTAGAATGCTCTTCAGAACTTCATTTTTTTGTATTAGTTTCTTGTAGTAGAAGTTGATGTATTTGAGATCACTTCCTGCCATCATTTTCCATTTTCTTTCTCTTCTTTTATAATTTCTTTCTCCATTATACAGATAAAAGCCTCATCCTGTGCCCATACTAAGCCTGCCTTACTGTGGTGCAGCATTTCCAAATATTGGTTGTGGTAATGACTAGGCAGCATAGTTCAAATGGTTTCATACATTTTGCAGCAATAAAAAAAAATTAGCACAGTGAATTGCCAGCTAATAGATTATTAACTACATTTTTTAAATGTTTAAAATTTTATTTTACTTCACATGTGTGGGTATTTTGCCTAGATTTATGTCTGTGCACCACTTGCATGCCTTGCCTGGTGCCTACAGAGGTCAGAAGGGGGTTTCCCTGGAACTAGAATAACAGATGGTTGCAAGCTGCCATGTGGGTCCTGGGAATCGAATGTAGGTCCTCAGAAAGTGTTCTCAACTGTTGAGTCATCTCTTCAGCCCCTAAAAATAATCTTTAGTGATTGAGCTATTTAAGACTCCTGTTATAACACTCAGAAGTGATGGAAATAATTCAGTGGTACTACTCTAATAGCTTGAAATATATAAACAAGGNTTCCCATTAGTTTCACCTGTAATAGCTTAAAATATGAATATGAATGACCTTGAGTCCTGGCTCATTTGATTTTAAATTTGAACTTTGTTACTTCAACCCATTATATACTAGTAGGAATCATTAATGCAGATAGATGAATTTAACAGTATTGCNAATTTATATACATGTTTTTATTTCAAAGAAGTTTGACATAGTCTTCTGGAAGACTTTAAAGTGCATTTAGATAAAATTTTGTAGGAGATAATGAGCAGAAATATAATGAGTTTAAGGAGAAAAATGATCAAATTGGAATTACTGATTTAAAAACAATTGTTTGTTTTTTGTGGTCCTGGGGATGGAAACCAGAATGTTGTACATGACAGGCAAGTGATCTTCTGGTGAATCACATCTCCAGCCTGGTCTAAATGGTGGTGGTGCTACTTTCTCTTTGAGAGAAACAAGAGTGTAGACAAAAAGTACTAAGGAATCCAACTGGGTCAGGGAACATTCTGCTTGGCCAGATTGNNTTACAGAAGGAAATATCTGAGTACTCAGCTGTGGCTCATATAGAAACCATGTTGTATTAACAGATGACAAANGTTTCTGTTGCCTTTTTAAATGTCTTTAAATGAACATGAATCTTTTACCTGAAAGAATATCCACTTTAAAGTACAGAATTCATTTGACTTGACAAGAGCTTTCCTCTGCTTCTAATCTAACAATTAATTCATCTCTTGAACAGTCTGTGTTTGAGTAATAATTTTATTCAGAATCTGAATCTGTAGTCTTTAAATTATTAGCTGTGTGTACCTATGTGTAATAGCATCACTATATAGAAAATCTGAGTGAGAAAAGTTTGTAATAATTTTCATAGAATTTGGTAAATGGAAAAAATACATCTTGTATAATANATGGGTATATTTATGNAACTGCCTTTTTAAGATCCTTCAGTCCTAAGTATTAAAGGATTCTGAAATAGACCCAAGTAAGTGGTTTGAGATATTATCTATCTTTTCCCACACACACAAAAAAAGAATAAACTACAAGTTTCTTTCTGCTTTTATGACAAACCGAAATGTTGATGGAAAGAGAACAGATGAAATCCTTAGAGCTCCACTTAGAAGAACAGCTGTGGAAGGCCTGAGCTCTGCCTGTGGAACAGCTGTCATACTCACTGCCAGCGAGAAGTAATGACTGAGTTGTTAGTCAGAGCAGGCTGTCTTGAGAGGGTTGCGCCAACTGTTGTGTGGCTAAGCTACAGCTGCTCCAAAACAAAGTGAAATTCTTGAACATGATATAAGAGAATGAGGAAATTGTACCCTGTAAGTTTAAATGGATAGTCCTGTTCTAATTTGAACATTTTGAAAAATTCCTACAAATAGCATGCAAGGGTCTGATTTTGTATGATGCTAAAGGGAACACATAAGATGTTAAAAACATAAAAGGAAATTAACCTTCCTAACTATGAACTGTAAAAATCTTCTATCTGAAGCCGGGCAGTGGTGACGCACGCCTTTAATCCCAGCTCTTGGGCAGAGGCAGGAGGATCTCTGTGAGTTTGAGGTCAGCCTGGTCTACAAAGTGAGTTCCAGGACAGCCAGAGTGTGTAAATTCTTGATTGTACTTGAGATGATTTGGAATGTCTGTTTTTGTAAAGTACATGCATACATATATGTGTGTTTGTCTCGGAAAAACAAAAAACAAAACTTCTGTCTATGATTGAGTTACCATGTCAAAAAGAACATAATGTTTCATAGAGATTGCTTGCTTTTGACAATAACTATTTAATTTCTGTAGGATAAAATGGACCAGTTGTTACAGATGTTGCAAAGTACAGATCCCAGTGATAATCAGCCAGACTTACCGGAGCTACTTCATCTCGAAGGTAACCCTCTTTTTCTGTCTACCTTGCATGTGAAGAATCACCAGAGATCTTACTATACTGCTCCAGGATGACTTTTGAGAGTGATCTTAGAAATGACATTATACCTTCTTGCTGTGCCTGTCTCACCTTTCCTGTGCTGTTTAAATCTGGAGTAGAAGTTGAAATCACAAACTTTACTGTACAAATTATTCAGCATCTTAAAGTCTTGTAAAATGAAAAAAACATTTGAAATCAGTATTTTAAATTGTCACCATTATACTTTAAGAAAATGAATTGTAGGTTCTATTGACTAAGGATAATTAATATTTTTATTACTTTACATTAAACTTCATATCTTTAATGAATATTTTTCAGAAGTTTACTTTCTTTTCTTGTGTTTTCTTATTTCTTCAAAAATTGTCATCTTAGCCATGTGTCATCAGATGGGACCTCTCATTGATGAAAAGCTGGAAGATATTGATAGGTAAAGAACTTGTACTCTATTTCAAATTGTGTGTCTTTCGCTCTGAAACCATTTTATTAAACTGCCATTTTTAAAAGGTACTCCAGCCTTCAGAGATGGCTCAGTGGTAAAGTACCTGCCACATAACTGCAAGGACCTGAGTTTGGATCCTTGAAGTCCACATGGTGGTGCATGCCTGTAAACCCAGCCAGGACAGTGAGGGTGAGGAGAAGGAAGAGGTGTGGTGCAGATGGGCAGATCCCTGGGGATCTCTGCCCAACCAGCCCAGGTGCATCAATGAGCTTCAGGTGCAGAACTAAAGATAGAGAGCCATAGAGAAGAGACGCCCAATGTGTCTCAGGCCTCTGTGTGCGCATACAGNTGTCACATCCGCAACACACACAGACAGTACTTCAAAGAGCCATTCTTTATTTACCATTCTCACCTTTGCGTGACAATTTGGACTCATTTGTCCTTTCTTGAAAAGTAAGGCTGTTGTGGTCCTTCACTGTCTTCCTTTTTTATGTAATTGTGCTTAACTAAGGTGGCATTACCAGAGCTCACAGGCTGGCATCTGTTGATGAATGAGGAAATCTAGACAGTTCCAGGTACAGTCAAGTGGTCCAGCATGGGATCTAACCAGAAAACATGTTTCTGTTGCCTCAGAACCAAGGGAGAAGGTCTTTTTGTCCTGTCTGTTGGTATTTAGAGTTAACTATTTCAAGCATTGTATCATTTAGCAATCAAATTATTGTGTAATGTTTCAGAAAACATTCAGAACTCTCAGAACTAAATGTGAAGGTGATGGAAGCTCTTTCATTGTATACGAAATTAATGAATGAAGATCCAATGTATTCTATGTATGCAAAATTACAGAATCAGCAGTATTATATGCAGTCATCTGGTGTCTCTGGTTCCCAGGTATGTCTTGTAAAGCTCAGGGGTGTTGTGTAANTTCTTGAATGTACTTGAGATGATTTGCAATGTCTGTTTTTGTAAAGTATATGCATATATATGTGTGTCTTTGTCTTTTTAAGTATATACCACATGTGTGTACTGGGCCCCTTGTTTGCCAGAAGAGGGTGTTATATCACCTGGAGCTGGATTTACAGATGGTTGTGAGCTGTCTGATGTGGGTGCTGNGAACTGAACTTGGCTTCCCTAGGAGCAGGAAGTGTTTTTAACCGATGAGTCATCTCTCCACCCCACACAGTATAATTTCTTCAGCATAATGTTTACAATGAAAAAAATTAATAGAATTTTTAAAATTCACAAATATATAATATACTGAATATGCCAGTATATTCAATATATATGTACATATATATCCACACATATGTATATATGTTTTTTTAAGTTTTCGTTTTGTCCATGGACAAGTAGCAAAATTATCCACTAAGTAGTTTCCTCCCACCCCTTTTCCTTTAAATAAGTGTATTTTGATCCTACTCTATACCTGTAGAGTCAAAGTCTTTAAAGTTTAGGTTCATATTATAAGGTTTCAGGCTTAGTGGTTAAAGAACACTGGGTGCTNTTCCAAATGACCCAGGTTCAATTCCCAGTACCCACGTGGCAGCTCATAATTGTCAATAACTCCAACTCTAGGAGATTCAACACCCTCATACTGACATACATCCAGACAAAACACAAATGCACATAAAAGAAAAAGAAATAAATCATTAAAAAATAAACCTTCAGTTTTTCTGTCATATATNTTTAAAAAATTCTGGTATTCCGAGTGTCTACAGCTTTTATACACTGAACTGCTTAGGTTAAGTGTTCTTTTTATGGTTTACTTATTTTTATTTTATGTTCATTAGTATTTTGCCTGCATTTATGTTTGTATGAGGATGTCGAATCACTTGAAGCTGGATTACACACAGTTGTGAGCTGTCATGTGGGTGTTGGGAATTGAACCCAGGTCCTCTGAAAGAGCAGCGAGTACTCTTATTCACTGAGTCATCTCCAGTCCTGATTAAGTGTTCTTTATTGAAGAGGATGGGTGTCAGCCTTGAGTTATGGATATGTTTATGCCATAGATTATGATTATGCTTTCAGGGGTATTACATATTTATTTCCAACTCATTAAGTTAGATTCACTAAATATATGCAGTCCTTTGCATGTCAATTATGTTTAGTAGATTTTCATAAATGCCCCCAAAGTAAAATGTATCGTTTCCAATGATAGAAAATCTGTTTTAAACAGAAAATGAGCGTGTACTTATCTGTAAGAGGAGGACCTAAATGCATTGGGAAAGTGAGTTGAGAAGCTGTTCAACATCAACAAAATGGAATATATATTTGTACACTCACAGAGCAGCTTTCATGGGGATGCTCCTCCTCCTCCCATTATCACACCTACATTCAACATGGAACCCTTTTTCCTCTTTCTGCCCCAAGCAACTGTTCAAGAGACCCTGTGTGTAGTGGAGCTATCAGTTGAGCAAGTTTTAGGTATAAATAGTCTGTTTTGTCCACTTAAGAGTAGTCACAAACTTAATGCAGGTTTTCTTGCCGCCTGGCCCATTTCCCATGAAACAAAACAAGCTGGCATCTTCAGGAGGATGAATTCTCCACCCTCAGGTAGAGAATCGGGAGCTTGAATGGCACCTGCTCAATAGTTCCTGTCACTAGCTTGAGTTAAACAATCTTTCACATTGAATTTGCAAAGAATAATAAACTGTAGCCATAAGAACTTGTTTAGCTATGCTTCTAATGAAGACCTTTAGAGTTCTGATGTGAATGTGTTACATTTAGTGAAATAGAGGGTGATTGGTTTCTTGATGATTATGTTAGTTGCCTTAGCACATGAGAACAATCTTACCATATAGCCAGTAGAATGTCTTTTCAAATAATGAACAGACTTTCATAGTAACTAAAAAAATGTTTTAAGACTTCAGTGAGCCATGGTGGCTCATGCTAATAAGGTAATTGCTAAAGAAGTTGGCTAAGCATGTGACAGTACATGCCTATAATCCCAGCATTCAGAAGGAAGCAGGCAGGGAGATTGCTTCATGTCTAAGGCTAACTTGGACCATATAGTGAGGCTGTACCAAGCCAGTCAGGGTTACAACCAACCTTCTTCAGAAAAAAAGAAAGACTTCTGTTTCTTTAAATTTAAATAGAACAACAGAACAGCTTTTAGATAGAAGAACTGGCAAACAAACCCAGCCTGCTGCCTGTTTTTATCTGGATAGACACAGCCCCTCCATTTGGCTCACAGCCACTCCATTTATTTCTGCTTTGTAGCTGCATCCTAAGCCTATAGAATTGAGTACTTACAACATACTATCTGGACCTTATAAGAAAATTTGTTGACCCCTACCTTCAAAAATTAGTGTGTTCTCCATTCATTAAATTATAGTTTAGAAAATGTGAATTGTAAATACAGTCTGGGGCTATAAAACAATGAATTCAGGTACACTTCCAAAGTGTTGGGATTCATACAATATATTCTGATCATGATTTTCTCTTTCCTAGATCCTTCCCACCTCCACACTCCAACACCCCCCCCCGCAAATAAAAAGGGAAACAAAAAGCAAACAAACCAGAATTGAAATAAAAAAGACCTTTTGAAAGACCAATATGGAAAGTATATCATGAATTTAATATAGAGGTTATATTAGTATAAGATTTATTTCTTTACTGCTTTTGTGTGAAAGTAAAGTCTATTCATGTAATGCTTAAAAATAAAAATTTGGACTAGGAAAATGGCTCAATGGGTAAAGTGCTTGCCAGTCTGGAGCTTAGATTCCCAACTCTTGTAAATGCCAATTGGGCTTGGTAGCCTGCCTGTAATCTCAGCACGTGGAAATACAGAAGGGATCCCCAGAGCAAACTGGCTTGGTGTAGTAGCCAAATAGGTGAACTTTGACTTCAAGTGAGAGACCCTGGCTGAATAGAAGTGGAAAATGATGCAGAAAGACACCTGACATCAGCTTTTGGCCTCCATATGCTCCCACATACTCACGCACGCACACACATTCCTGCAAACACACATACACTTTCAAAAAGATTAAAAATCATCAGTCTATACTAAAAAGTGCTTTTCATAAAATTCCAACTGATAGCAGTAACATTTAAAAGAAGTTCTAAAGGAGCAATGTTTGCTGTTTCTGTAACTGAATGTCTCTGCTGAGTAAGTTTGGAATAGGCATTGAAGTTGTATAATGGATTGTTTCCTTATCACCCTTTTTAGGTATATCCAGGACCTGCTCAAAGTGGTACCTACCTGGTTACAGGTAGTGCACAGATGAGCCATCTCCAGAGCTACAGTCTGCCTCCAGAGCAGCTTTCTTCCATCAGCCAAGGAGCAGTTCCACCCTCTGCAAACTCTGCTCTTCCTAGTCAGCAGACCCAGGCTTCTTACCCAAAGTAATTTGATTATTGGTTATTTGGGGTTAATGTTAAAATTCTTCAATTGGTTGTAGTGGTCTACAAGCATAAACCTGGATAAGAAAAACTGGGGATGGGTGGGCATTACTGTTCAGACTACTGCATCTGTAGTGTAGAGTGGATTGTGTAAGAACCCAGTCTAAATTCTTTTCCTTGGAGCAAGGAAGGCTAACTTTAAGACTTCACTAGCACAGTGTGTCTAGGTAGCACAGTCACGCTTTCCAGAAAGCAGCAGTGTCTGCAAATGCTCCTGTGTGTACCTCACTGTGGTAGCATCCATCCACAAAGAGTGTGTGAGCTTTTAAAAACACTGTTGTTTTGTTCTGATTAGGGTATTAATGTGACTTTAAGGAAGGTAAGGATGCCTAAAACTCATGGGCTATGGTGCAGATCCAGTGCCATGCTTTATGTTTAACACATACTGACTGACCTACTCCTTACAATAACCTGTGAGAGAGATACATTGGCACCTCCATTTTGTTAATGGGAAACTATTGCAGCCTGTGAGACCAGCTCCCAGGACTGCACCCAGGGTAATAAAAAGAAATGCCTCAGAGTAGCGGGACTTACGATTCATTCTTATTTATCTTAGGGAATAAGACTCATATATATATACTGATGATCGTTCTCTTTATTGTTCTCAAGCTTCTTCTCTTTTTCTTTGTTCTGTATCCCCTTATATATATCCCATGGAAAGCAAAAAAGTTACATCTGAGAGGAGTGAGTAACCGTGGCAACGCACAACTGCAAGGTGCAGGCTGTAACCTGAGGCCACGGACATAGTGCCCAGTGAGACCAGCTGTGCAGGGAATTAGGTCTTTATAAGCCAGACTGCAAGCGGGGAACTGGCACCAAAGTTGCTTTGTGCCTGACCTTGGTTCTACAATCAGACACCTGGGAATTTGCCCTTGTGTATTTTCTGTGGAGGTTTATCTTACGAAATCATTTGTAGGGGCATTTGGTCTATTTTGAAGCTGCTCTGAGGTTTTAAATTAGCTAATTGTATGTAGCTTGTNGTGTCAGCCTGAGCTAAAGAAATAAAACAGGCTTTCTAAATGTCTTACAGTCCTTGTGGAACAATAGATCTAGTTATGAAGCCTGTCCTAGTATATTTCTATTCATCAAAATTGTACAGCTTAAGAAGAAATCATCATTCTGACCATCCAAATGTATGTGTGCCCAGCATGTTCACTGAGAGAGCACACTTCCAATCATCATTCTGACCATCCACATGTATGTGTGCCCAGCATGTTCACTGAGAGAGCACACTTCCAATCATCATTCTGATCATCCACACGTATGTGTGCCCAGCATGTTCACTGAGAGAGTACACTTCCAATCCAGGCTATGAAAGGAGACCCCATGCTATTCTTTTTAGGGAGGAATTGTGGAAGCACACAAGAAAATTGCAGACAGAATCGATCAGTCATTCATAGACAGTAGCCTTGTAAGCCTTGCTTGATGAAGTTCCTCCATCAGAGAGTTACCCTCTCATAAGGGCCGACCTTATGAATATCAGTTGTCATCTGCATATTTTTGTGACCTCTGGTAAAGCATTGCTACCAGCATCTCTCAGCAGGAAGCTGAGATGTAGACTAAGGTCCCATGTAGCTAAAATCTAAAACAGGGATTCTGGCTCCAGAGATTATCACATCGCCTGCATACTGAAATTCCCTTCTCACAGTGTAGCACATTTGGAATGTGTGTGTGTGTGTGTCATTAATATGCTCTGGGCACATACTAAATGTCCAGCAAATGCTAACTGTCTCCATTTATGTTATACTCCTCATCTCAGTTCACAGTTCCACTGTCTACCTGGTAGCCAAGTAAACCCTGCAGTTCTCACAAACTCTGTTTTCTTATCTCTCCTCTGCATTGTCTGTTTATCGTGACAACTAATATATANTTAGTTACTAATCTNCAAAATAAATCTTTCCCATTAATATCTTGATGTTAAAGTTGGATACTAATAACCCTACCTAGTCACTGTGGCTGCACAGCTTTTTGTCCATTATGAATCAGTCTGTCCAATTACTACATAAAGGTGAGTTTCTCATCAGTAAGACTAGTTCATTCATTCTGCAGTCCTCATCATTTTCTCCAGGTGTATCTCTGTCTGATCCTGCCATCCACTTTAATTCCGTGGAACTCAGTACTAACAGTATGCTCCAGCATTATTCCTTTTCACAGGCCTTTTGCACTTCCTCTATGCTCCTGCCAAAGGCACCATTGCATGCCATACTACAATATTTTTGTTGGTTATGGAACATCATTCCCAGTTTTACTTCTTCTTGGAAAGATACAAATTGAATGTTTTCTTGGAAAGCTTTCTCAAATCTGGAGGCACCTTAATGCAACATCATTCCCAGTTTTACTTCTTCTTGGAAAGATACAAATTGAATGTTTTCTTGGAAAGCTTTCTCAAATCTGGAGGCACCTTAATGCACTGGGTACATACCTACATTTCTAACTTATTGCACAATAAATTGGATATTATATATTTCTCCCAACTAGACAGTATCTTGAANCAAAGAAACTAAATCATATTTGTGTAGGAAGTATTTAGCATATGTTCACTGCGTTTTCTTTTTAATTTTTGATTTTGATTGACTTTGCTTTTCTTCATAAGTATTTCTAGGCTTGTTCAAGGAGCTAATATTATTGAAGGCTTTCTATGGAATGAATGTTTTTAAGTTAATTTCTTTTTGTTATTTTCATCTTTCTATCACTTTTTAAAATTAACATTTTTCCTGACTTTGGAAGTAAATGCGTATATCAAAGATTCTCTTCTTTCAGTGAGACCTTTCTTGACTATACCATTTTGAATTGAAATAACCTCATATCAGTCACATTAAAGAAATTACTTTTGTCTGTGTCCCACTCTTCCAGCCACACACATTTTTCACAGTGCTGGGGATCAAACCTACGACATTATATATGTAGGCAAGTGTTCTACCACTAGTTTATACCTCATCTTATTAAATTCTTAAACGTCTGTTTAATAGATAAAATAATTGATAAATAGATCAATAAGCTATGGTGACTTCACTTAACTCTCCTCTCAAAATATTGTCACCGCTCTAGGTAGCTTTTGGAAAGTTCATGAGACCCACCTCCTGAGTGAGCACCTTTCAATGNCCTAGGGAACAGATGTCTGAAAAGCTCTTAATTCTAAAACTAAAACTGCATGAAGGAATAAGAAATGGTCTCCTGTGTGTTCCCTTATTGGTTCTCTAGTACAAACTTGCCAGCTCCCAAACCATGTACAAACAACAAAAAAGAACTCAGCAAGTTGTATTTATGTATTTGTGTATACATATACATGCACACACACACATATGTATGTAACAATAATCAGAGGAAAAAAGCTATCAATTTGAGAGTAGGAGGCATTGGAGGGGCTGAAGGAAGGAAAGAGGGATGTATGATAATGCCTCTGTGTGTGTGTGTGTGTGTGTGTGTGTTTAAATATATATACATATTATATATATTTATTTATATATATATATATATATAAATTTTTTTAAAAAAGAAAAAAGAAATAACCTCCTAGATGTGTGTTCAAGAGGGCTAGGAAAACCTGCCTGTCAATCAGTAAAAATCCTCATGGCCTGGAACGCTCAGTTGGATATACAGCCTCCCTGACTCTCCCTGGGCCTTGCTTTTTTCTTCCATTTTGCTTTTTGGTTTTGGTTTTTGTTGTTAATCCTACATTTGCTCTGTTAGCAGTTGCCTTATTTCTCT
>LZPO01017386.1:252771-264915 GCA_001675575.1 Neotoma lepida | reverse complement strand
GAGTAACAAGTGGTCCCCCTGGGTAACAAGCAGTCCCCTGGGTAACAAGTGGTCCTCCTGGGTAACAAGCAGTCCCCATGTTAACAAGTAGCACCCCTGGACCCTGGTACTTTTTGTTCAAGCTCCTCCCTGAACTCACAATCAACAGTATTAGCAACCAAGCTTCAGTCATCTTCCCAAGCCCTGGTATCCACTCTTCCCATCTGTCTAGACACTCCTTCCTTTGTGCTCATCCCTATACCTCCCCGCAAGGGGTTCCTATGGCACATGGCAGTTAGTAATTCTGTCCTATGACATTTCTCAAACTGCAGTATGCATCACAATCCTTGAGGACTCAAGGATAAACTCCTGGGTTCCCCTGAGAGTCTCTTACTTTGGTGGGTCTGTGGTGTGGGCATTCTAACAAGGTGTCAGTGAGATTGGTCCAGATCCCACACTTTGAAGACTATTTATTGACTTTTTTTTTTGTAGACAGAGTTTCTCTGTGTAACAGCCCTGGCTGTCCTGGAACTCACTCTGTAGACCAGGCTAGCCTCGAACTCACAAGAGATCCACCTGCCTCTGCCTCCAGAGTGCTGGGATTAAAGGCATGNACCACCCTACTGGGTCACTCAACAAAGTTTTAAAGACAGATTCTTCCATTAGATAAGGCTCTTTGTCCACACAGGTGGTGTCCATGGGACACAAACCACACAACAGCAAACAGTTTTGGACAACCAAAGTCCATCTAACTTCCAGCTCCCACATTCAATTCAACCTTTTGGACCAAGTGCCCACCTACAAGAGAAATACCAAACTACTTATTCAGTCTGCACTGCCTAAGGTGCAGCAGCAGGAATGTGACTGCTGCACTCTCTGCCAGGAATATTTTCTTCACTCCCTCTCACCAGGCCAACTCCACTTTTCTGTGAGGCATGAGCTCTGGAGTAACTTAATGCAGGGAAGGCTTTCTTCTCCCTTCCACCCAAGTCAACTCTTCCTCCTTTGTGATCTGACAGAGTCACTGAATGCCCTGGCTTCACAGCCCTTATCACAGTTACAGCTGCTTCTATCAGTGTTTTATTAATAGTTACTTTCTGCACAGGAACATAAGTGCCCAACAAACAGGAAGTGCTTTTATTTTGAGAATACTTTGCTTCCAGTGACTGGCGCTNTGGCAGTCATATGCCCTGTGTTCAAATTAATGCAAGCAAACTACACTTTTCCAGCCCTGAGAAGCATATGATAAGGCATTTCTTTCTACACTCTACCAAAACCAAGAATACTGAAACAGAAATCTAATTTACTATTGGTTACCTGTTTTTCAGCTACTAAACATGCAAAATAAAATATGTTCTAAAACATGCCTTACCTCTTCTGAACAATTCTTGGAGACTTTCAGCACTTTGGTTTAATACAGCCCATATTTCCTCCTCCTGCAGTGGTCCACCCCGAACCTCCAGGGCCTCTGCTAGTGACACATGCATATTACCTAGGAAGTAAAAGAGAAAGTTTGTTTCTGAGCAACTTAACTGCACTTTTATCAGTGAAAGTGCTGTATTGGGGCGAGCTATGCACTCCCAGCTACCTAATTTTTCAGTGTGGCCTTCAATCTATATACAACTCTACAGATTTAAACTTGGGAAAAGTGAAGGAACTGGAGGAGAGCCCCTCAAAACAACTTCTTGGTCTGCCTAACAGTGTTAACCGCTCAGGCTCTTGGGAAGAGTGAGGGTGAATTTCTATAATCTTTAACATATACGTTATCATGAAAATTTTACACTGAAGGGAATTAACTCAACTTTGCTGTTAATTCCCCGCTTGCTCCTTGGAAAGGCATTTCCCCTCAGCACCTGTTTCCCATCTGTGGCTTGNGAACAGTAATAATGGTGAAGCCCCTTTGAGTAGCTAGGATGAGAAATGAAAGTCAGCCTGTGACTATGTTTTATGATTTAACACTGCACAGTAACTGAATTAACAAAAGACCAGAAAGTTTCTCTGAGGCAATATTTTTATAACAGCTTTTCTAGTGTTTCAGTAGGTGATGTACTGATCAAATTTAAGATTTTCTATAGGGCTCAACAATTCTACTTTAATTTGGGAAAGAGAAGATGTAGCTTCTAAAAAGCCTCCCATATGCATTTTCCTGAGCTGATATATCTCAGAGAAATGGATCCTTTACAAAGACTTCTAAGACTTGTTCCACAAAATCTGCTTAACCAAGATGCTAATGTAGGTGAGCACTGGCCGGAAGACAGAAGCCAGTGGGATGCAGGTGAGCACTGGCCGGAAGACAGAAGCCAGTGGGATGTAGGTGAGCACTGGCCGGTAGACAGAAGCCAGAGGGGTCAGAAACAGACTAGAGGAACTACACGTGCCAAGCACTGTAGTTAAGAAGGTAACTACAATTTTTAAAAACTAGCCCACAAAGACATCTGATTTAGACAGGTGACTGCATTTACCCAACCACCAAGAAAACACTCATGTGATCTGAAGGAGTAAAGAGAAAAAATGGGCAGCCTCTAGATAGGGGAGGGAAGATAAACACAGAAATACAGAAGGGGGAGAGTAAAATGATAGTAAGGATTCTGAAAAAGTTCTAAGCAGTCACACTAGTAGCCATCTACCTTAAAAAATCTACAACACATGAAAGTTGGCATANAAATATACATATATAGTTTAAATGAAAACTTCCCATTCGAGCTGACAATGATCCCTACAAGAGCCATAGACTACCTAGCAAAAACCAACACCAGGCATGAGAAGCCCTTGCTTTAGTTGTTGGTCAGGGTTGTCTAAGAGACTCCCGAGACATAGGCTACTGCTATTGCTATTGGTTTTCTACCAGAGGTGGAAGGCAAGTTCCTATTGTTGAAGACACTGTACACTTTGGATATAGGGCCCAGAGACCTTGAGATGGATCTGACATGAATGCCTCCTCCCTAAGAACTGACTTTCACAGTACCAGAAGGTGCCATGCAAACTTCCAAAGGAGGGAAGAAACCAACAGTCAGACCCAGCTATGATGCCTACGATCCTCACAACGGCCAGCACAGCATGATAATGCTAAGGGTGCAGTAGTGGCACGCACACCTTATAGGTAATCAACAGGTCTCTAATTGAACTTAAGTCCCATTTAACAAGAGGGAAACCATGCCTGGTACTGGAAACCCAGCCAACTACTACTAGGAAACTTGTCATTGCAACAAATAGAGATCATTACATAAAACCACAATTGATGAAAATGCGAAGTTGTGGAGCCCAGTTCCAGCTGATAGGTCTACAATACAGCTCCTGCGTCAAGGTAAGGCTCAGGGATCATTGTGGAGGAGGTGGTGAAGGATTGTAAGAAACAGAGAGGAACAGGGAGTCTGCTGTGAAACTACGTCTCTTAATAAATGTCAAGAAGCTACACCTAGAAAAAGACCCAGCAACATGGCTGCTGAAACATGAGCTGAACAAGGAGGACACCAATGGACACGCTAACGTGGAAGGGGAAAAGCTCAAGAGGCCTCAAGCCTAGACCAAGAACTACAGGCAAGGTCAGGAGAGAGAGTATTCTCCAGAGAAAAGCATACCGATTGGCTATCCAATACCAACTGGGCAGCTTAGGAAACACACATAAAAGTAACATCATACAGATTGAGGGGCTTCTACTTATATACTTAGGAATACACACACACAGAAAAGCAATTCCAGCTACAAGTGAAGCCGGCCTTGTCTTTTAACCTGTTTATCTATATGTATACTGAAAAAACAAAAAAACATATTTCTTGAGAGAGCCAGAGTTTCGATTTAGCTTGTATAAGAAATGAGGTTATTTACTCACACTTCTGCCCACACTAAATGTTTCTAGGTTTTCATATGCTTCATTATAGCAACAGCATATCATTATAATAGGAGATGCATTGCTAAGAGATATGTGGGTTATTATCTTCCTCATGAAATGTTTTAATAAACTGATGTTTCAACAGAGGCATCAAGATACTATTAGCAATCAGATACTAGCATACTTGTGAGAAGGAATACCCCATAGCAAGTTTCCAAAGAGTCTGAGAACCGGTTAGATGGCTCCTAAGCCTACACACCCTGAATAAAGAAATTGCACAAGCAGGGCTTCTTTGAAGAGAGTTGTGCTGGTTTTCATGTCTCCCCTAAAACTGAAGGGGTGTGAGAAGGGGCCTTCCTCTCACTTCAAGGGTGTNAAAGAGGCTGCGTTGGGACCACCTGAAGTGCTTGATGTATTCTCTGGAGTTAGACCAGTGTCTGATGCACACTTCAGGCATCTGAAGATTGGTTATCACCCTGAGGTCCCACAAGAGTGAGCAGGCACATAGTATCAAAGCGGGCCACGGTTTCATGGGTGGGAGAGGACAGAGGGCAAGTTCTTCACAGTGGAAACCATTCCTGGAGGAGGAGAATGTCCCAAAATATAGGCAGTAATGGTAGTTGCAACCTTTGTAGACACTAAAGTCACAGCAGGAATACATTAAACAGGTGACTTGTAGGGTTTCTAAGTTTCATGTTGAAAAGCTGTTTAAAACACAGATTCCTCCAGACCAGGAGAGCATGGGCCCACATAACCAACTAAGCAGGGCTCATGGGGGCTCACAGAGACTGAGGGGGAGGATCTGGGGGNAGAAGGANGGTGGGAGGGAACTAGGAGGAGTGAANGGAGGGGAAGCTGGGGCCGAGATGTACTGCATGAGAGAAGAATAAAAAATAAATTAAAACAAAAACAAGACAAGAAACAGATTCCTCCCCAGCACTGGGGGGGGGGGGCTAGATGTGAGTGAGGGGCAGGGGGCTTACCCAAAGTATAACGTAAGTGCACAGAGAACCACCCAACATTTCATAGGAGCAAGAAGAGGAATAAAGGGAGAAGAGAAGGGGAGGAAACCAAGCCGAGACCCTAGTGTTNGGCAGCTAGCTGGAGGAATACTTTTGTTGGGCTTGTCACAGGCAGTGTGGTTCCANTGAAGACTCTTAAAAACCCATGTGAAACAGCAAGGGCCATCCTTAACCACATACTCAGTTCAAGTCAGGGGAACGACTGCCCACCTCTCCACTCTCTTTGTTCTCAGTTCTAAGTGTGATGTAGACAGATAGCACACCTTGCCAGAGGGGAGAACAGGTGCTGCAGATGCCTCCCACCACAGGCACCTAACTAGGNAGAGAAGTTCAAGCTGCAGAGGCCAGACTGAAATGTGGACCTATGATATATTGAGAAGGCTTTTAATTATGGACTCCATGGTGACTTTTAACTTAAGTAACTGTAATTATTTCTGCTATCAAAGAGTAATGAGAGGGCTGGGCATGGTGGCGCACATCTTTAATCCCAGCATTTGGGAGGCAGAGGCAGGCGGACCTCCGAGTTCAAGGCCAGCCTTTACAGTGGTATGGATTTTTGTATATTGATACAAATNTAAGGTTATTTTTGTTTTAACATACTCTATATCTGTTTCTACNTGTTTTTATATGTTTAAAGTATTGTACCTATGCAGCTCATTTTAAAATGTAAAGTTCTAGTCCTTAAGGCCTATTATTACAACTGTTTAGGATAATTAGGAAAGACAGGTCAGTAGTTAGTCATATACAATAATCAAACTTGTAGTTAGGTTAGGTATGTTTTCAAGGTCAAACAGATATATTTTAGAAGGCAGATGGACTTCAGAGACCTACAGAATATGGCATTTAAGATGTTTTAGTAACATAAGGCTTTTCATGACAGTGAGACACGACTGCTCCTGGCAGCACCAATCTACTTCAGAGAAGATGATGGGCATTGAAGAAACTCCTTATGGAGTTTACTTTCAATGTGGCAAAAGTTAGCCATCTGGGCAAGAAATTGCCCTTGCCTTGACTGCTGACAGTATGCTGTCCAAACTGGACAAGCAGGACACAAAAGAAAGTGACTGCCGAACTTTGCCAAGACAAGGTAGGACAACTGCAAACATCAACACAGAAACACAAAATACAAAAGTCCTCATTCTTTAAAATCTGAATACACTAATTCTTTAAAATCTGAATACAAAGACAAAGCAATGATGGAACTTTCAAAGAATCCAAAATTGTCTAGTTTTAACATTATCAATAACCTCACAGAAGATCTATGAAGATCTGTGAGGTCATTCATAAACAAACAAACAAACTAAATAAATAAATAAATAAGGTGACGCAAAACAATAAGGTAATTTTTTTCTTGGAAGATTTTGACAAAAAAAATGAACAAAGAGATTCGACAACAACAAAACATTTATTAAAAATNTGGAAACAAAAAGTTCAATGGANCAAATCAACAGTTGGAAAGCACTCACCAACAGACTAGACCAGGATGACAGAGGAACCCTAAGAAGTGAAGACAGAGTTGCAGAACAACATTAAGATAACCACCACCAAAGCAAGCATGACTATCCCAGCAGTCAAGCCCTCTGGATGGAGCAGCTGAAGTGCAGCTCAGTTTGTGGAGTGCTTGTCTGATAGACGTAAAGTCCTGAATTTGATCTGCTTATCATATAAAAACCAGACCCAGTGGCATATGTCTGTAATCCTGCATTTGGGACACAAAGGCATAAACATCAGAAATTCAAGTTCACCCTCAGTNGTGTAACAAACTGAGGCAAAAGTTGAGATACTAGAGACCTTGTCTCAAAAACAAAAAAAACAAAAACAAAAATTATTAGAAAACTAAACTTATCTGTGTTATAAGAAAGGGAACTAAGATACAGACTAAAGACGTAGGAAATCTGTTCACAGAAACTGTAGCAGAAAAGTCACCAAATCCAGAAAAAGAAATGGACATCTAAGTACATTAAGCATTTAGCATGACCAGAAAACCNATGCCATATTAGGAGCACGTGCTGAAAGACTTTTTGAAAAGGATCCAGGCCAAATATTCATACACATAAAATAAAAATAATTTTAATTAAAAAAAACACCAACAAAAGTATATTGTTTTCAAGAAAAACAAACAAAAATACAACTCAAGATCATCATGTTGGGGAAATAAGCCAGACTCAAAAAGACAAGTATCTCATGTTTTCTTTTATTTATAGAAACTCTTTTAAAAAAATGAACCGCACAACTTGGGAAGAGAAGGTGATGATGATGAGGGAGAGGTAATGGGTGAATATAATCATGAAACATTTACACAGATATGAACATGTCATCACAAACCCACTATTCTGTACAATTAAGGTAGGCTAATAACATACTTTTAAAAGAGTATGTTTGATAAAAGAATGAGAAAGAAAAAGAAAATAGAAACATCCTAATATATCTTACATAGGATCTTATTCCACCACTTAAGACAATCTCTGGACTCTGTGCTTCAGAAGCGACAGTGTGTTAGATTACAGAAGCAGTGTAGTGTTCACATTGTCAACTCTAAACAAGCCCTCCAAAGTTCTGGGCAGCATCCCATAACCCAAAATATTAACAATCTGAAGGAAATCTATGANTGCTCATAAGAAGTGGGAAAAACGGTTCCCTCTCTCAGTTTAGTCAGGTCTTTTCACACACAAAAAAAGTATTTTTAAAAAAGGCTCATATGAGTGATAAACTGTTCTTAAAGTGATCATGAACACATATTTTGGTTTTTTTGTTGTTTTTTTTGTTTGTTTGTTTGTTTTTGTTTTTTCGCGACAGGTTTTCTCTGTGTAGCTTTGCGCCTTTCCTGGAACTCACTTGGTAGCCCAGGCTGGCCTCGAACTCACAGAGATCCGCCTGCCTCTGCCTCCCGAGTGCTGGGATTAAAGGCGTGCGCCACCACCACCCGGCCGAACACATATTTTGTAAAGAAGGCATGCTGCCTTTACAGGAAATCCTATTGTCTTTAAACTGTTCTTAAAGTGATCGTGAACATGTATTTTGTTAAGGAGATATGCTGCCTTTACAGGAAATCCTATTGTCTTTGAAGGCATAAAGCAATGACTTGAGGCTAGAACTGAACCCAAATGAAATTTATGTGGCTTGTACAAGCAGATGATACTGAAAGGTTGCTTTTGAGGAACGAGACACAATTTTGAATTGAACATTCAATTTGCTATAGTGAACGCAATGGTTTTTGACCCCAGAACTGTTGATGTGACTACTTCCCCACAAGGGACTTCTTCCTGCTCCACCCCTAGCCAGTCATGCACCCCAGCCTACACNCTGCTTGCTGAGTGCACAGAATCAATAAGGCAGTGAGAAATAAGCCAGTGTACACATCCAGTTAGAGGTATCACACAACACAACAGGTTGTTATATGCTTTGTAGAGAAACAGGGAGGTTTCACAAGAAGCATCCAATTCTTAAAAATAGACAAGAAATGAAATCTTTACCCAGGATCAATTAGTTATAAACCCTGGGGTACTTAGAAAGAACCATAGCTGAGGCCACAGAATGGTAATTGTTATTTGATGTTTATTTCTGAGATCATCCCCACTGCAGTGATTTTATTAGGAATATTTAACATATCTGACAATTCTAGATTGTGAAAGTAAGACTTCACCATAAAAATATGACTAATGAGCATGAAGAAATGTGAGCTAGTATAAAAGAACATTATAGTATATGTAACATGAGCAAGAGCCTATATGAATGAAGCACCCTGAGAACACCTCTCTGTATTCCTATCAGCAAAGCACTTTAGTTATCTAGATGTAGGAAACGTTGGGTCGTGTATTAACTTTCAGTTTGGGGAACCATGCAACAGCAAAAGAGATGATTCTACTACAGTGTTGAAAGGGTGTTGATATCCTTTCAAAGATCTCCATTTCCAAATGTTCCACTTGAAACTGAGCTTAAGAAGTGAGGTCTGCTGCCTGAGGCTGTCCTCTAACGTCCACACATGCCATGGCACATGTGTGCTTGAATTCATAAACAGCAATGTGTATCTGCTGTGGAGTAATCCTTTTGTAAACTGTGAAGATCTGTTACTCGGATTGGCTTAATAAAGGGATAAATGGCCAAGAGCTAGGCAGGGAGAGGTTAGGCGGGGCTGTGGACAAAAAGACAGGGCAGAGAAGAAGNAGGACGNAGNAGCCATCAAGATGAAGAGGAGGCAGGAAAACAACATGCTGTGCTGAAAAAAGGTACTGCCACATGGTAGAGTGTAGATTAGAAATATGGGTTAACTTAAGTTGAAAGTGCTAGTTAGTAACAGGCCTAAGGTATCNGCTGAACATTTATAATTAATAATAAGACTCTGTGTGGTCATTTGGGAGCAGGCTGGTAGAACAGGAAACCTTGCCTACAGTATACACACCCACACATGCACGCACACATCACACAACACACACACACACAATTTAAAAAGAAGAAACTAGGCTTTGGCTAATCTTAATTTTGTCAGTTGGTTTACCTAGGATCACATACAGAATTACTGACACTGTTTTTTGAAAATATATACTGGTGTTAATATTATAAACTCACAAGAAAACCATCATCAGACTTTAGGNCTCTCTANTCATACTTCAGTATTAGAAAAAAGGAAAGAGAGAGAGAGGAGGAGGAGACGACGACATAAAGGACTGTGAAGAATTTTTTTTCCTAGTATCTGAAAAACAGGGAAAGGAAGTAGTTTCTCTGTCCTGTTATAAGAACTTAATAAGTTACTGGTTTTGTTTTGTTTTTTCCTCTCTAGTGCCAAACTATAAGCAGGCCCCCAATTAAATACTTTCTCATATAATAGGTGACTTGGTTATGGTGTCTCTTCACAGCAACAGAACAGTGACTGAGACACCATCCAAGTCCAACTTGGTGAATCATGAGNGTTTTTTNGGGGGCGGGGGGACTTATTTAGAGGAGTATAGGTGAGAGGTTACTTACAGGAGCAGAAATGACTCANAGACCGCTGCATCTCCACAGCTCATGCCAACATGGGTGACAGCTCACAAAAGCTTGGAACCTGGAGCACACTGCACAACATGCAGGCAACTTAACAGGCTGGAGANTGGCCTATAAGATTATGGGTGCCAATTACATCCAAACTACCACAGCCCCCAAAGGGAGCTGCACTATTAGGAGGTGTGGCCTTGTTGGAGTAGGTATGGTCTTCTTGGAGGAAGTATGCCCCGGCCAGCGGGGTCTTCAATGGAGACCCTAGAAGGGGGAACGGCGAATGAAAGGGACAAGAGACACGAAGAATGACAGCAAGACAGGATTCTGATCAAGCTGCAAAGTTTATTCTTTCACCAATTGATTATATAGCGGGAGCTTGTGCTTGAGGGCGTGGGTCAGGGCNATTAGGTTGCTAGGTCTTGGGAAGGTCAGGATAGCAGATGTCCCTGACTGACAAAAAGATAAGGAAGTACCAAGCTGTTTTGCTTAAGGCACTTTTAAAAATACTCAGGAAAACAGGAACTGAGAATTACCTGGACTAAGATAGCCAATACAGGTTTTGGCCTCCAGCAGAAGTATGTCACTGTGGAGGTGGGCTTTGAGGTTTCATATATGCTCAAGCCACACCCAGTGAGACAGACCACTTGCCTGTGCAAGATGAAGAANGCTCAGTTACTTCTCCAGCACTATGTCTGCCTGCATGCCAAATTGCTTCCTGCCATGATAATAATGGANTAAACTCCTGAAAATGTAAGCCACCAATTGTTTTCTTTTATAAGAATTGTCGTGGTCATGGTATTTCCTCACAGCAACAGAAACCCTAATTAAGACAGAAGAGAATACCAGGGACTGAGGCATTGCTGTGATAGGCCTGACTATGTGTTTTTTGTTTGTTTGTTTGTTTTTAGGAATTGTGGACTTTGGTACTTTGGGTTAGGAAAGCAGTGCACTGCTTTAAGCACTGCTTAATGGGCCACACCAGTGGGAGCATGGAAGTCAGTGATGCTAAAAAAGATTTGAACTGTGAGGGGCTGGCTCAAGAGGTTTCAGAGAAGAATTTTAGTATGTTGCCTAGAGATCCTTCTTGTGATNTTCTGGTGAAGAATGTGGCTGCTTTTTGTTCTTGACTGAAAAGTTTGCCTGAAGCTAAAGTGAAGAGTTCTGGATTAATTCCCTTGGCAGAGGAAATCTCAAAACAGCCTAGTATAGACTCTGTTGTGTGGTTGCTAGTGTTAACTCTAATGAAAAAATATAATGAAAAGGAGCAACCTGAACAAGGAAAAATATTTGAGGAAAAAANCACCAGAAAGTAGAATGGAGCTAAATCTTGTATTCAAGGAAGTAAATAAATTAAGAAATGGAATAAACAAAGTGGTGATCTCAGGGCAAGATCCCACTCAGCTAAGTTTCCAATTTGTAAAAAGGAAATAAAGAAAAGCTTGGAGATGAGTGTGGTGGTATATGCCTCAGAAGGCAGAGGCTGGCAGATCTCTAAGTTTGAGGCCAGCCTGTTCTACAGAGCAAATTCCAGAAGAGCCAAGCTCAGGCTGTGAAGGAAACCATCGAAAACAGAAAGCTGGTGAAGATGTAATTGAAAGAGGGGGCCATTTCCAGCCCCAGCAAGAGCAGAACCTGGCAGCTTAGGTCACGTGATTCTGGCTTTAGAGTCAAGAACAGAAGAAAGGCATTCTAGAGTTTCCCTCTGTGTCTAAGGAAAGCCACTAAGGCCAGGCATGTGTCAGGGGTGTCCCTGAATGGAGGTGTAGAGAGGCCATTGCATGAAGCTGTGAAAGTGAATCCTGGATTGCCTTGGAGACCACAAGATGTTGGAGGTGCCAGAGCCATGGGATATTTGCCAAGAAAAACTGCTAACAGGGAGTGGAACCAGCCCAAGAGAAAGAAGTGTATTGTAGTCAACAAAGCTGAAAGGAGTTGGAGATCTTAAGACTGTTTTGACATTAAGACATGGAGATGCAGAGCTTGGAGTTTGCCTGCTGGTTTCTGGTCTTGTTTTGGTCCAGTGTTTCCTCACTATGCTTCCTTACCTACATTTTGGAATGGTAATGTATATAGCCTGTGCCATTATATGTTGGAAGTATGTGATCTGCTTTTTGATTTTATAGGGGATTATAGTCAAGAGATTGCATGAATCTCAGAAGAGACTTTGAACTTCAGACTTTTTAGTAAGTTTGAGACTGTTATAGACTATGGGGACTTTTGAAGTTGGATTTTAATGGATCTTTGCATTACGATGTGACCACAAGTCTTTGGGGGCCAGGGAGTGGAATGTGGTGGCTTGAAGGAAAATGGTCCCCAAAGGGAGTGGCCCTCTTAGGAGGT
>LZPO01017386.1:176251-187839 GCA_001675575.1 Neotoma lepida | reverse complement strand
GGATGGAGCCATCTCTGTGGTCCCATGTCATATTTCAGGGATCCAAACTCAGGTCCTCACATTGGTGGTGTAAGCACCTTACTCACTGAATCGTCTTCCCAGCTCCTCATTATGAGTCAGATTTAAATGACCAAAATGGAAGTATTCCAGGAATGAAAGATGCAAAGATTAGATTGATACAATACAGAG
Source organism: Neotoma lepida (assembly GCA_001675575.1). Lineage (NCBI taxonomy): Eukaryota > Metazoa > Chordata > Mammalia > Rodentia > Cricetidae > Neotoma > Neotoma lepida. The sequence continues at coordinate 187,650 of LZPO01017386.1, read as the reverse complement.
CATGGAAATGTATAAATATTATCATTTACTCATCCAAGATTTGGTTTCAGGGTAAGGGATTCCTTGATACTTGACTTGGTATAGGAAATTAAGTTATTAAGCTAATCAGCATTTATTNGGCCCTATTTAGGATATTTCTGTTTAGATGCTCAGGATAGAAGTATGAAAGACCCATTATGATACACACACTTGGTTTAGTCTAGTGGAAGAGGCAAGCACAGGAACAAGCCTATACAGAAATAAAAGTCCACTATAGCAAGAAGGATGGCTGGACTTTGAAAAGGCCTGAAAACAGATGGGAATTTGCTGTGCACAGAGAGAAGGAAAGGGCATTTCAGGCTAAGNGAACGAAATGTGCAGAGGCATGGAGATTTGGAAAGATATGTCAGAGGCTCCCTGTGGTTTGAGTTTAGGGCTGTGGTAGGAAGTGGAAGGGAAATGAAATTGGAACAGATTTACATCAGGAAGGGNACTGTACCCAGACAAAAGAGGTTGACTTTCTAGGGCAGCTAGTGGGAAATCAGAGACAAAGGGAAGGGTATAATCATATTTGTTTGGTAAGAAAGGAAATTATAATAGGAATGTTAGAAGATGGATTGCAGGAGACTGATGGGAAAGAGCCCACATAGGACCATGTGGCATTGGTGTAGGGATGAAACCATAAAAGGCCCAGTTGAATCAGTGGCTGTAGGGTAGGGAGGAGGTAAGATTTTAGATGTGAGTTGGAAATCAAATTGAGGATTTAGATGTAGATGCTTAAGAAGGGGAAGATTTTCTCTATGACTCTTTCCCCTTCCCTTCCTTCCCCCTCATTCCCTCCCTCTCTCTCCCTCCCTCCCCCCTCCCTCCCTTCCTTCTCACCTTCTTGTTTCTCTTTCTTCCTTACCAGGATCTTGTTACATAGCTCAGGCTGGTCTTAAACTCATCTCCTTTGCAATGCTGGGATTCAAAGTACACTCTCAGAATGAGTTCCTTACTTGGGGAGATTTGAACATGGCGATTCCTTTAACCATGGCAGCACTGAAAAGTATACGTCATGGAGATTTGTGTTNTCTACTCTCTAATGATCACGTGACACAGGCAGAATGAAGTAATGTTAATTTCTTAATTTTTTTATTTCCTCTTGTCCATGAAACAGGGTTCCCTCTCCCTTGCAATACTTTGTTGTCTTGACGGTTGGAGCCAGCATTTTATGTTTATGGGTTTAAAAGTAGAAATCTGTCATTAAGGAATTAATTTATTAAAAATAATGTGAGTGGAGTGAATTATATCTCAAAAAGGAACCAAGTGTGTAAAATAAGGAGTAAAAGGAGTTTCAGAGAGGGAAAAGGAAAGATCGCCTGAGCCTCCTTCCTGGGAGACAGTTCTCTGTGGCCACACAGCTCAGGGGAGAATGACTCTGCCCTAGGGAGTCTCTTTTCATNGCTGTTTGTATAGAGAACAGCCTTGGAAGAGGAGAGAGTCTGTCGCTAGAGCAGAGGGCAGATTTGTTTGCTCCCTTTCACAAAGATAAGTTTCCTCTCAAGACAAAAGTTTGCAGGTCTGGCAGTCGCTCTGAGTGGCTGCCATTTGCTGGGCTCAGAGTCTCCCAGGGGGCATGCAGACAACTACAGGTACACAATTCCACTGCTAGAGACCACACTCACCAGACCTGTGGGAGCACAAATGGCAGGAACAAGAAGCACATGCTGCCAGCNGTCCTGGGAATGANTGAGTCTTTCTTCTCTGGCCCATGAGTCTCCTCTTTTGNCAGGGGACACACATCTGACTGTGTGTAGGGGCTGAAGAGATGGTCAGTGGTTAAGAGCACCGACTGTTCTTCCAGAGGACCCAGGTTCAATTCCCAGCACCCACATGGTGGCTGACAACTGTCTGTAACTGTGCATGTGATGTACAGATATATGCAGACAAAACACCAGCACACACATACACACACACACACACACACACAAGTTTTAATGTAGAGGCTGGAGAAGTGTCTCAGTGGTTAAGAGCACTAGCTGTTCTTCCAGAAAACCTGGGTTCAATTCCCAGTACCCACATGGCAGCTTACAACTGTCTATAACTCCAAGGGATCCAATACCTTCACACAGACAAATGTGCACATAAAATTAAGTGAAAAAGAAAGAAAAATGTAGCAAGCTAACTTGACTGCTTTGGGATAGTGACAGACAAGGGCTCTTGAGAACTGAGTGACTCCCTGGGACTCAGGAGCGGATGCTCAGGGGTAGTAGTTATGGGCAGATGGGAAGAGCAAGGATCTCCCAATGACGCATTTGTGAATGTTTAGTCTGAGTGGTAAGAACTAAGATTGGAAAAAGTCACAAAGAGAATGTTGGAGTTGCTGTTTACTCCCTACTGGGAAGAAGACAGGACCCAGGNGCCTCTGGGCTGGTGAGGATTTAAGTGGCTCAAAGAAACCAGAACTTAGTTTGGGTTAAGCCATGAGCAGTTGCTGAATCACTAATAGTACAACCAATGTGCTCTACTTATTGGCACNCAGCCAAAGCCTCCCTGAGCACTCCAGAGTCCTTCCTCGTCTGCTGTATCCACACCTCTGTTGTTTAAAAGGGGAAGGTAATTAGAAGCATGGTCAAGGTCTTCCTGCTGCCAAGGGAACATAAAAACCTCAAGCTCACCTTTACACCGGGGAATTTAAGATAAATGATGTTTTCAAACCTCAATGCTTGGTTAGATAAAGACACTCGAGGTGTCCATTCTACCTGCTTTCTTGCAATTCAGTTAGGGTTTGCAATAGGGATATGATCCTAACAGGAACTTGTCTTCTGGATGCCCTCCCCTCTTAATTTCCCTCCTGGAGTCTTGCCTTTCATGCATTGTTCCTTCTGCAATTTTAGAGATATGATTTCATTCCCATTTGTGGGATTTGAATGAGAATGTCATTCATACACATATATTTGCATGCTTAGTCCCCAGTTGATGAAGGATTGGGAGGTGCGTCCTTGTTGGAAGATGTGTGTCATGTTGGAGGAGGTGTGTCATTGAGGCTTTGAGGTTTCAAAAGCTCATGCCCAGCTCAGTCTCTCTCTTTCCCTGCATGTTGTGTGTGGATTAGGATGTAAAGCCCTCAGCTACTGCTCCAGCACCGTACCTGACTGCTTCCCACCATGATGATAATGGACTAATCCTCTAAAACTGTAATGCCCCCAGATAAATGCTTTATTTTATATGAGTTGCCTTGGTCATGGTTTCTCTAGAACAAGAACTAAGACAACACCCNAGAACCTACTTATATGATTCCCAAATTTCTCTCCAGTTCTAACTTATAATTTGTAGTTCCAGATCAATCTTTTCAAATGAGTGTGATCTTGGCTATCTCATAGTCATANGCATGTCAACCAAATTCATTTTTTCAAGTTTTCTCCAATTTTTTTTTTTTTTGAGAATTGAACCTAGGGCCTTGTGCATACTAGGTTAGCATTCTACCATTGCCTTACAACACCAGCCCACACTATACACAAATTGTGAGCCCAGAGAAACTTCCTGCCTTAAGTTGCTTTGTTACTCATTTTGTCACAGTCATGAGAATAGTAATGGATACATGGACATTTCTTTCAGCTTGATGTGTATGTTTCCACACGTATTTGTACAGCTCAGTTTGGATTAGCTGTCTTTCAAATGGTCAAGTCTAGATCTTCAGGACTGATTTATATAGCACTTTGTAGAATAAGAGACCCAAGCTTCTGCTGTGGCCTCTATTTAAATGTCTGCTTCTTGTATGGAATGGTTGAGTCAGTTCCAGTCATTACATTTGCAGGCCAGTTACCATGAAGAAGATATAGACAGAGAAATGTGTGTCTTGTCCCCTTGCAACTACTTCCAAAAATGTCTACATTCTTCTTGTCATCATCTTACCACAGGATAGGAAGATAATGTACTAACTAAAAGGAGTTTGGGAAAGGTGGCTTTGATTTCAGATGGCCACAATCTAGATAAACATAAAAAATTCTATTGCAAAGACCCTGGATAGCTAAAACAACCCTGAAAAAAAATAGCAACGGTGGGGGGGACTATATTCTAATTCTTAGATATATTACAGAACCATAGTAATAAAAACAATGCGGCATTGACACAGAAACAGATGTGTAGACCAATGGAACAAAATCAAAGACCCAAACATGAGTACACACAAAACTCCAGCCACTTAATATTTTACAAAGATGCCAAAACATATGCTGTAAAAAGAAAACATTTCCAATAAATGGTGCTGGGAAAACTGTATGTCCACATGNAGAATGAAATTAGACCAGTATCTATCTCCTTGTATAGAAACTAACTCCAAATGGGTCAGAGTGCTAAACCTGAAATGTGAAACACTGAAACTTCCAGAAGAATATATAGGCAGTGCCCTAGAAGATAAAAGTGCAGGAGAGGACTTCCNGAATAGGACTCCATTTGCCCAAGAATTAAGGGCAACAATTGACAAGTGGGACTTTAGAAAATAATAATAATAAAAAAANGTTCTGCACAGCTAAAGAAACAATCAACTGGGTGAAGAGGAAGTCCACACAGAGGNAGAGGATCTTTGCCACCTATGCATCTGACAGAGGTTTAATATCTAGGATACACAAAGAATTCAAAAGACAAACAAACAAAAAGGCACAAATGACCCATTTGAAAAATGGGCCTGGGACATGACTAGAGAATTCTCAAAAAAAGAGAAAGAAATGGCTAAGAAATATCTCAAAAAAATGTTCATGGTCCCTAGAAATGAGGGACATACAAATGAAAACACTTTGAGATTTCATCTTACCCCACTCAGAATGACGAAGATCAGTGAAACAACTGACNGTAGAACTGAAAGGGATGCTGGGAAAAAGGAACCCTCATTCATGGTTGTTGGGGTTGCAAACTGATGTGCCCCTGTGGAAATNAGTATGGTGAATTCTCAAAAAGCTAAAAATAAATCTACATATGACCCAGCTATACCACTCCTTGGTATATATATGTCCAAAGGACTTGACATCCTATGTAACAGATACTTGCTCAGTCATGTTTATTGCTGCCTTGTTCACAATAGCTAGGATATGGAAACAACCTAAATGTCCTACAGCTGACAAATGAATAATGAAAATATGGTGCATATACACAATGGAATACTATTCAGTAGTTAAAAAAAATGAAATCATGAAATTTGCAGATAAATGTATGGAACTAGAAAAGATCATAACGCATGAGAAAACTCAGACCCAGAAAGACGAATGTTGCATATTCTCTCTTATTAGAGGCCCTTGCTCCAAATCTCCAGATGCGAGTACATGGCCTGTAGAAACTCCAGAAACCAGGAAAGTAAAACAGGACCATTGCCAGGATAGGGGGGGGCGGGGAGCAATAGAGAGGAGATTAGCACGAGACAAGTGATCTGATCCTGGAAATGGGAAAAGGTGGGGTCCTTTAGAGAGGGAGGAGGAAGAGGGTAAATACAGAGGAAGGTAGGTGGAGGGGATGGGGAATAGCAGGAGACTATTGCTCTGATGGGGGAAATGGGAAGGGGGCTGAAGTAGGTATTGATAAGTGTTCTGTTTCATTTCTTCCCATTGATTCCAGGTTAGCAGTCCAGAAATTAAACAATCATAGCTTTATTTTTTTAAGGGATATACTTGTGGAAATTCATTGCTAATAAATTTCTATCAAAAATTTTGAGAACAATCAGTCTGTTTGCATTTGGTCAGTTTTGTAGGAAAGTCACGACAGCCACAATGATTGTCTAGACCCAATTTTTCACACAAACGTTGGTCTACATTGGTACACTGAGTTCTGTTCATGTCCATCTTCAGCCTAATGCTGGTTCTGCAAGCAATTGAAGCAAGTCATTGGTTGTAGAAGGCAGTCTTAAATCTGATCCCTGCTGGTTTGGGTAAGGCAGGTCATTCATCAGCTAAGATGCTCTTATCTGAGACTTTGTTTCCAGCAGTTTCTATTGGGGGAGAGAAGGCTTAGCCATTAAACCTGGAGAGGGCTTCACCATCACAGGTCTTAGTTGTCTTTTATTATAAGCCATTTGACAAAACAAGCCTCTCTCCTCACATCTGAAGGGTTTCAGTCTTTGCTTGAAATCTGGCTAGGTTCAGCTCCAACTTGTAAAGATTCAGCCTTGGCCAGTAAGTACCAGGATTCTGATTTTTCTCAACCCATTTCCCAAGCCTGTGTTCTTTATTAGCTGGTGGCCTGCCTTAAAAACCCTCNTAGAAACAGTTTCTCTAAACGCTTTGCAATATGTAAGAAGGGCTTTTCTTTCCACCTGTAGGGGAGCATCCCAACTGCTCTTAGGAAGCAGTCCTGCACACCACCTCCTTCTGAGTTTGAAATAGCTTCCTTTGTAATGAGTTTTGGATTAGTAACAGATGACACTTGATTTTGAGTGGCAACATATTGAAAATAGTAGCAGCCTGAAAATAAGTATTTCTCCATTGTAGCTGTCTTTAAGTAGTTAGTACAAGGCCAATATTTGCATTTTACTGTGTCTGGATCTGCAGTGTTATCCTGCCTTGTCCCACTGCAGGCGAATCTCCATCCCTATAGCCATCTCATTTGCAAGCTGGCTGTTCTCAAAGATTAAAAAAAAAAAATGTAATCCCAGCACTCAGGAGGCAGAGGTAGGCAGATCTCTGTGAGTTTGAAGCCAACCTGGTCTACATAGTGAGTTCCAGGACAGCCAGAACTACATAGTGAGACTGTCTTAGAAAAAAAAGCAAAAAGGATGGCCTTCAACTCATAATCCTCCTGCCTCAGTCTCCCCAGTGCTGTTGTTATGGGTATGTGTTACTATGTCACTCAGGTTTTGATCCTGTAGGATCTACTTTTCCAAGTAATTTGTGAAATGTTTAAAATGAAATCAACTTCTGTGTATTATATGAGAGGCTAGTTAAAAAATCAGAAGTGCCATTGTGACTGCAAAACTTGTGCTGGGAAGACCAATATTTTCATCTTCCTAAATAACATAGTTTTTGTTCATAATTATTTTATTGTTTACAAAATTGGGAGGCTGGAATTGTAGCTCAGATAGCTGTGCTCAGCACCGCTGTGTGGATATCTCAGAGCGTCCATATTAAAAATGTCAACAGCTGCCATATCACTTGATGGAACTACCCTCCCTTACATAGGCTGTCAGTCACTAATGTGATTTCATGGTACAGCCTGTCATTTTGCAATATCATTGGACTGAAGTTCAGAAAGGCCCCTGGCTTGGCTTAATGTTTTGTTGTTGACATCTTGAAATTCTTAATAGTTCTAGGGGCTGGTGAGATGGCCCAGCAAAGTGAAGGCACTTTCTATGTCAAGGTAGAAGGTGAGCTCTGACAGTGGCCACTTGTCTTCTGACCTGTAAGTGTGCTGTGGTGTGAGCACACCTATACACACCCCCAGACACAAGAAAGATAAAGAAATGTAAAACAAAAATTTAAGAAAGAAACTGTTAATTCTGATTAAAAACCCTGCATTTTCCACTTTGCACTGATCCCTGAAATCATGTCGCCNTTCTGTTATAGCACTGTGCCCACAGGAAGAATTACAGATACACTCGAATGGGCATCTAACATGGAACTACATTCTCTGGAATNTGAAATTGGTGCTTATGCTCTTTGAATTTATTGAGATTCTAACTGGTCCTGACCAGAATGGAGGCCAAATGAACCTCTGAAGTGCTGATCCNTCTCCTCTCTATGCTCGTCACCACCCTACAGCCCGCGCTGCTCTGACGATTTCCCACAGCCCTCCTTTCTGAAGTGCCACGTATGCCCACCATAGAAAATGTAGCCAGCANGCCTGGTTTGCACTTTGCTGAAGTAGAGTCCTGTGCTGTGCAATTTGAGATGCTATTTTAGTAATTCCTTTGAGATCTTAGCCTTGTGCTGGGTAGTTTCATGCCAATTTGACACAAGCTAAAGTCATCTGAGAGGAAGGAACTTCAATTACGAAAATGCTCCATAAGACTGGGCTGTGGGCAAGCCTGTAAGACATTTTCTTAATTAATGATTGATGGGGGAGGCCCTCCTGGGTAGGAGGTCCTGGGGTCTATAAGAAAAGCAGGCTGAGCAAGCCACAAGGAACAAGCCAGTAAGCAGCACCCCTCCGTGGCCTCTGCATCAGCTCCTGCCTCCAGGTTCCTGGCCTGTTTTGAGTTCCTGTCCTGACTTCCTTCGATGATCAACAGTGATGTGGAAGTGTAAGCCAAGCAAACCCTTTCCTTCCCAGCTTGCTTTTGGTCATGATTTTGTTTCATCACAGTAATAGTAACCCTGACTAGGACAGGCCTCAATCACCGTGGAAAATAGGAGAAAGCGGGTCTCCTCTCCTCTCCCACCCCCTAGTAAAGTGTCCTCNGTGTTCTCTCCAGAGGGCCCTTCTACACCAAGGACAGGGGAGAGGAAGGACTGACAGGAAGGAGAAAGTGCCTGTGTTGGCCCTTTTACTTGGTATCTCCCTCTCCTTTGAAGTGTCCAGGTGGGTGCCTGTTCAGCTCAGTGTTGGGAAGCTGGCCCTGCATGCTCCAGACACCCCCCCCCACACACACACATGCTCCACATCCTTCCTCCCCAGCTCCCCGCCCCACCCTGTTCCATCTTCAGCACAGCAGAAGACAAGTTTTTAGGTAAATGAATTCCTGCACATCATGTACCCTTACCTGTATTAGGATGCATACATGCATACATGGGTCTGGTACCACTTTCTGGTTCCCTGACCGACCAATGTCTTTTTCATNGTAGAACAATAATAACCATGAAAAGCAACCCGGCATTCAGAATCATGGTCCTCCTCTGCTTGCTTGCGTCCTGTTCCTGGCCTTTTCTCTTCCGTTTCCAACTGCCCAGGAAGCAGGTCTAAAGATTCTGACTCTTGAAATGGGAAAAGTCGTGCCATGACCTCTCCTCCTCCTCCACCACTCACCATTTTTTTGTTTGTTTGGAAAGAAGTGGGGTATCTTGGGCTTGTGTCTGTAACTATGAAGCTGCTTTGTCAGGAAAAGGTCTCTGTTCACAGGAAGCAATCAGGTCAGAACAACTTCCTCTCAACAGTTCAAGGGAACTATTGTTTCCGGAGGGTATCAGAGAGACCCACTCCCAGAAATCCCCACTGGCATAAGAATATAAATGACCATTTTTAGACAACGGTCAGCACAGTGTAACAGTCAACACAGCATAACACCCAGCTCAAAGTAGTTTTGGTGAGCTTTANTGATTTATTAAATGGGCTTGCAGTTTTTACCAATCGTGGCAAAAGATTTGAAGGTAGAACATGCAAATAGGTGACCCTTGGGGTCACTGAATTAAAAGGACATTTATAGCTTGAAGCAACTGGAGAGAGGCGGTATTTCTGGTGAGAATAGCTGGTGGGCAGTGACTACAACACAGCCTGTGATCAGAGTCTCCCCACAAAGTTTCCTTCCCGCTCAGGAAAAGTTGTCTGCCACCCACAGGACCACTAGAGCTTTGTTTAGAATATAAGGGACCTTTATTTTTCCTGTGTTGCCTCCTGCTTCCCTACTTCATATTAGAAAAATTTTCCTGCTCAGGGATAAAAATCCTAAGCACCAGAAAGACAGTGCACATTCTATTGGATTAGGAATAATGATTTCCTCTCTTGTGGACAAACCCTTCTGAGGCGTTTTTTGGAGAAGTTCTGTCCCCTCCTATCTCCATCTTCCTTTCTTTAGCATTAAACTGGGCAAGGAGCCATATCTCAATTTCTCTCTCTTGGCTTAACAATCTCACCTTCCACAACATGTCTGCTGAGGTCTTGCCTACAGTTCTGTGGAAGGGACCCCTTCATTTTCTTTTTCAGATGTCCTTGCTTCTATTCTCAGTTTTTTTCCCTCTTGTTTTTAAAAATTAATTCTTACTTATTTTTGGTGGCATGGCTATTTCTCAGATTCTTTTCTCTTCTGGTTTCCCCTCCACTGGTGACTCACTTGGTCTCTTCAGATCTCATCTTGCAGCCGGTGTTCCTGTTTTCTTTGGCCTGGACTTGACTCCCACACAGTCGAGTCCCTTCACTGCCCGTGGTGTGCTTGCCAAGCTTGCCAGTGNGCTTAATTGTGTCTTTTTTTGAATGCTCAAATTTTAATCTTAGTTCTCTCCCTCTCTCTTTTTGTGTTCAAAAGATTCGGTTTTGTTAGAATTGAATTACCCACTTCATTCCCTTTGTATTTCCCCATTACTAGAAATCAGGAAAAACAGAGTAAAGGGCAGTGGATTTTCACAACATGGACTGACAGNACTGAGAGTTTCTGTTTTCTTTAGATGATGGGTTAGGTGGCCCTTCAGACGGCAGCTCTGGGAGTTTGTATTTAAGAAGCCAGGGGAAACCTTCAGACATGGATTACAGGGAGAGTCCACAGNTCCCAGAGGAAGTAGCAAGGAGTGGATACAAGGATAGAAAAGAAANAGAAATGCNTCTGGGAAATTACTATGATGAGATCATGGATAAACAGATGTAAATGTTGCTTGTTTAGTCACTTGTAGTCCTGCTGTGTCCCTTCTGTGTGCACCAACTTCCCTAGCTTTCAGTGGTACCCTACCTGAACAGACAGCACTTGGTGGGGGGATACCACACCTCCTCCCCAGTGCCTCCTGGGCTGAATGACTGGCGTTGAGTAGCAGATGTCCTTTCCCTGGATGCATTCAGGGGCCTTCTCTCTCTGAGGTGCTGGGGATTGAACACACAGCCTCATGCATGCTGGGTAAGTGCTCTATCCTTGAGCACCAGCCTCCATTTCACTCCCCACTGCTATGGATAAAGTTTTGTTTCTATGCCACANGTCCTGTTAAATAAAATATGAATGATCTTTCTCCCTCAGGTTCCTTGCTGCTAGGGCACTGTCCCAACATCAGTGCCTGAGCTCCTGCTCTAGATTGCAGTGTTCCCTGTTGGCTCTACTTTCTTTATGGTGTCAAGTAGTNCTGAATTTTAATGTGTTCCTTTTGACAGAGATGGTTTGAAAGCAAGATGAAAAAACATCAAAGTGATGTTAAATATTGCTCAGGAGCAAAACAAGCAGCACCTGTTGTGTTTGCTTGAACATTTTCTGAAGTTAAGAGTTCTGCTGGGATAATTGGAGCATGTCCAGTCATGTGTGTATCTGAGAAGTGTTGAGAGGTGGAATTTGAGCTAGGGTGTGGCTACGGTTGGTGATATCATGGGGGAATTTAGCTTTTTATTTCATAGATGAAGAAACAGGGTTCAGAGAGGCTGAGAGACTTATAGAAGACCACACAGTCTGTCCGTGGTAGAGTTAGAGGTTCTTAGGTCCTCAGGTTTGCTGTCACTTACTAAACTCAAAAGACAAAGTTCAATGGCACATTATTTCAGGTAATTTTCCCTCAAGCATTATTTTCTATATATCCTATTCCAAATAAAAACATAAGCTCCTATGAAGAATA
>LZPO01017386.1:142536-153617 GCA_001675575.1 Neotoma lepida | reverse complement strand
AGGAGACAGAGTGTGAGGAGACAGTGTGAGGAGATAGAAGCTTTTGAATTCAACTGTGGAAATATCCACTAGAGAGTAATGTTTTTCATCANGGTTTAGAGCCTGGGGGAGGCTTGGTAGGTAGAGACTTAGGGGAGTTTCATGAAGCTCTAGGAGTAGAGGTTAGTGGCATACATCTGTAATCCCCACATATGGAGACTGAGGCAGATGGATCATGATTAAGGACAACTAGGGGTCACAAAGTAAACTCCAGGCTAGCCTGGGGTACATAATGAAGCCCTCTCTCAAAAACAAAACAAATAAAAAATAAAAAAAGGACGAGAGAGTGGGGTGAGGGGAGCATGACAGAGTGAGAACCAGAACACTGACTTGGTTAGAGGACCTGGTGGTGAGTCAGGGTGAAGCCCTGACCTATTTCTAGACACTGAATTTGGATCAAGAAACCAAATCCATAAAAACCATTTTTGCATACATGCTGCATGTATTTGGAGATAGGAGCCCGAGCAAGAGAATGAATTTGCAGTCAGGTAGGAAGGANCAGGTATATGATAGCCCATGGGTGTGCAGAGAGCAGTAAATACTGTACATTTTGAAAAGGCTAGGAGACAGGATTTTGAATGCTTTCATTATAAAAAAAAATTACAGTTTTTGTTGTTGTTTTTATGGATGGAGATGAAATCCAGGCCTTGTGAACTCAAGGGCTTACCCCATCTCTGAGCTGTATTGTCAACCCTGACCACAATCTGAAGACATAGTTGTATTTAACATGATTTGAACATTACATAGTACATTCATGTATCAGAACAACATATGACCCATGAATATGTGTAATTACTAATGCTATTATTTATTAGTTGTAAAGTAAGTTTAATTTTTAAAAAGGCAGCAGACAAAGAGAAAAATGGTAAAGCAAGAAAAATCCCTAGTTAACTTTTGCATAATCTGCTAACGTGGCTGTGGGTCCTGCCCCTGGTAAGGATACCAAACAGCAGCGAGGGAGAGGAGAGGCCCCACGGTCTGCCTTGTGAGCTGTGTATTGGGTGATGATGTGGAGGGTGAGAGTGTGTATCCACCAAATGCATAACCTTCCTGCACTGATGAAACTGCACTCAATAAATGTTTAATGAAAAAAAGTGAATAGATGAATCAATATTGAATAATTATTAATAGTAGTAACATGAAGTTAGCAGAGTGGTGTGGACATGTCATTATTCCCTCTGAGTCGTTACAAGTAAAAAGAAAGAATTTTGTAAACTAGGAACTTACATTGGGAAAGCATATGAACTGGAGAATATAGCCCAAAATATATATTCTAGCTTTGTGATATTCTCTTCTCTCAAAGCATGCTTTTGCTCCTACCTAGAGACAAAATCTGTGTATAGTAAGGTTGGAATTTTCCCATTCATGAGGATACATGGGATGTTAGCAGACAAGTAATATTCATTTGCAAAATTATTAATAAAATCATTATATGTCCCTAATGAGTTGAGTTTTGTAACACGAATTTCTAAAATGGTCTTATAATAAAAAACCCAGAGCCAGATATTGGGGTTAATGCTGAAAGATCAGAGAGACAAAGCCACTGCCACGTCTTACCTCTAGGACTCCTCAGCCTGAAAAGCCTTTAGTTCCTGTCTCCTCNTNCCTTATATACCCTTCTCCGCCCAGCCATCACTTCCTTCTTAGTGCTGGGATGAAAGGCGTGTGCTTCCCAAATACTGGGANTAAAGGTGTGTGCCACCACTACCTGGCTCTATTTCTCTCCTAGACTGAGTCAATCTCATGTAGTCCAGGGTAACTTTGAACTCACAGAGATCCAGANNGATCTCTGCCTCCTGAGTGCTGGGATTAAATGTGTGTGCTACCACTGCCTGGCCTCTATGTTTAATCTAGTGGCTTGTTCTGTCCTCTGATCTTCAGGCAAATTTTATTAGGATACACTATATATCACCACAGAGGTTCTTTAACATTAAAAATTGTTAATTAAAAGATTAAAAGGTACTTATATGTGCACATATAGAATTCAAAAGATAGGTTTTTTAAAAAGTTCTTCTCTGTTCTTCTTACAAGGGGATCTTTTATTGTGGGAAAGAGTGAAGTGGGGAGACTTGCCTAAGAATCAGCATAGACTAGGGCATATTGTAAGAAGTCCCTAAAGGTGGGAAAAAAAACAGGCCCCGTTCTCCTACTGCCTGCCACCAACAACTGAGCTTTGACCAGCTGAGAACTAAAGCGGACAGAAGGGTTTAGATGGGGAAGGGGAATAATGAACTGAAGAAACAAAACCACGACTTCTAAAAAAGTCTCCATGAAACAAGAGATCGAGAGAGAAAAACAAAAACAAAACAAAAAATCCACAAAACAACAACAAAAACTCCGATCAATGCAAAACCGGTTTACGTGTTTAGAGCGCCATCTTCCGGCCATAAGATAGGATGGCCCTGAATAGTGATGGGACCGTGAGGCTGGCACAGAAATGGCTATTGATCTGCTGTGATAAAGTATTCCTCTTCTTGCTGTTGTGGCAGATTACCTGACAAAAGAAACTCAAGTGAGGACAGATTTATTTCTGGCTCAAGGACCAGGGAATACAGTCTATCATGGCATGGCATGGCATGGCCTCTGGAACGCTCCTTTCAGNTGGGATGGGAGCGGGCTGTGGTGGTTTATCCCCCAGCATCAATCCGGAAGGGGAGGGTTTATTACCTCTAAGACTTACTCCAGTGACTCACTTCCCCAGCCAGGCTCTCCACCCACAGCCTCCCCAAAGGACTCTTAGCTGGGGACCAAGGCTTCAAAAGCATGAGCCTACGGGGAAGGGGGAGAGCATTTCACATTCTAATCCAAGCCGCCTGTGTGCTTCCGCCCCCACTGGTGTTTTTCATCCTCAGAACCTGTATGTACCCTTAGCCACTAGGTTGAGAAACAACTGCCTTTCCAGAGTTTCCTCTTGACAGTTCTCCACGCTCCAAAGACGGAACAGAATGCTTATTTGGAGAATTTACTAACTTTATCTTTTGTTTGCTCATGGGCACACGCCATTTTTGTGCTGCTTAGGGTACCTCGAGCCTGAGACATACCACGTGCATCCGCCTGCCTCTGTCTCCCACTTCCTCTCTTGTCTGCATCCTCTCCTTCGTTTGTGTGGTGTTGTGGTGATNAACCAGGGTCATGCTATGTTAGAACAGCAGCAGTGAGCACTCTACCCTGATTGTGACAAGATGGTGGTTTCAGTTGGCTCGCATAGCAGCAGGGTTCCTGAAGTTTCTGAGTGTGTTAATCGAAAAATGATAAGGACTAGACTGATGATAAGGACTAGACTCTTAGCATCCCCTGACTGAGAGCATACACTATGATAAAATATACTCTCAACTAATAAATATTTATAAGTATTGGTTGGAATGGTGTTGACTCACTGACCCCTTTGCATCCCTTCGATGCCTAGGGAGGTTCATTTTGTGTGACTTTTCCAGTCATTCAACAAATACTAAGCACCTACTAAGGGCAAGACATTCTTCTATCTAAGGAAACAGTTACAAAAGAGACGAAGACCCTGTTGTCAGTGAGCTTGTGTTCTATTGGAGGCAACACAGAGTAAAAGAAGCTCTGAAATACCACGATAATACGGTGGGAAGAATCCCCAGCTGGTGAGGGAAGCCGGCGGGACCCACCCCCTCCCCCCATCTTTTTAGAATTCTAAAGAAACTTCCCTTACACTCCAAGTCATTTCTTCCTCAAATCCCTTGGCTTTATTCAGTTCTCCAATGGCATCTCTTGTGCATGTCCCCTTAGCTTTACTGAATATTGACTTTACATCTGAGGCATTTCCTTGTCATCATGTCTAATCATAGGGTAAATGTGGTCCTAATCTTTATGGGAGTTTCAATGATAACATTCTGTAAGACTCAGAAATCAGGGCCAGGAGACGGCTCAGTGGGTAAAAGCCCTTGCAGTGGAGTTTGATCCCCAGAACCCATGTGAAAAGGAAATGGAGTGGCAGAAATCTGTACGCACAGGTCTCCTAAGGTAGTGTGCTGGGAGATAGAGAAAGTCACATAATCTAAAAAAAAGTGACAAAGGAAGAGGGACGGTGACTATTTCAAGAACACCCCAGTGGTAAATGTATGCCCAGGTGATAATCATAGAGCAGCAGGTGCTTCCTCATGGGGTGCAAAGAAGCCGGGCAACTTCAGCTGGACTAGATTCTTTTTTGGTACCAAGCTTACCATTNAGCTGTTTTAATTTCTTATGAAATTCATGTCACTATGGTAGTTTCAATAATCATAGAGTAAAGTAAAATGTCTTTGTTTCAAGTTGTGAAGACCTCTTCACCTATACATTTAAGTGGAAAGAACTTCATGTAGACACCAAAGACACTATGTTTTGACTATTACCATNATCTTCTAGTCAACTTGTATATATTTTTTTTAATGTTAAAGGATTTCAAATGCTTATTTCACTAACAGAGCCTACTGTCCTGATAAGGAGATTCAAGAACTTGATTGATAAATGCAGCATGTATGTTTTATGAGGTTCATGGGTGTATATTTGAGCTAATGTGCATCCATAACTATTCTGATTGAGGCTGCATGCTTTTTATTTTGCATAACTAATAAGGGCAGCTGATGAGTCAGAGGGATGGACCACCTTACTCGTCTTCAGCATCTTTCATCTTCAGCTCATTAAGTACTTTATAAGCATCAATTAAACAACTCGTCACGACACAGCTTAGAAAAAAATGTTTATTAGTTTCCTTTTATGGGGTGAGCAAGCACAGAGGGCTTAGGCAAGGCAGATATTAAATATATGGAACCAAAGATAGACTGAAGGTGCTTAAGGCTTCCTGGGTGAGGGAGGAAAAGTACCGGGGTAATTACAGAACATCTGAGTCTGGAGAGGAATTCAAACTTCAGGACATATGGGGCCCTTTGTGCAATTGGCATTGGAGATTAGGCCCTGAGCTGGCAATCCTCCTGGCAAGTGTGTATCTTTCCATGCCTGCATTCACCTTTTTTCTGATGCAGTGGAAAATCAGGTCAAGCTTGCACTTGTCTGGTCTGAGTGTTCCAGCACAGCCCTGATTTCAAGTTAGGTGTTCTGCTTCTCCCCGGAGTGGATTCAAATTTGTCTTATTACAGTGACCTAATTTTTGGTTTTGTGAAAGGTTTTGGTAGTCATTCTGATACCACAGAAATACAAAGGATCTTTGGGTCTACTGTCTTAGTCAAGGGTTCTATGCTTTGATGAAACACCAAGGCCAAGGCAGTTTGTAGAAGGAAGGGCTTATTTGGCTTGTGGTTGCAAGAGTCCAATGTATCAGGAAATGATAACTGCAACAGCTGAGAATGTATATCCTGAATTTCTACAACAGCTGAGAGCGTATATCCTGAATTTCTACAACATCTGAGAGCATATATCCTGAATTTCTACAATAGCTGAGAGCTTATATCTTGGATTTCTACAACAGTTGAGAGCTTATATCTTGGATTTCTAGAACAGTTGAGAGCATATATTTTGAATTTCTGCAACAGTTGTGAGTGTACATCTTGAACTTCAAGCAGGAAGAAAAAAAAAAGCAAAGTAGGAATGGCACTTGATTTGAAACCTCAAAGCTGCCTTCAGTGACATATTTCCTCCAGCAAGGCCACACCTCCTAGACCTCTCCAAGCACCAATACCAACTGGGACCAGGTAATCAAACATCTGAGCTAAGGAAGGACATTCTCATCCAAACCACCACAGAGTCTAAGGCAGGAAGATAGGGTTCAAGGCCAGCCTGAGCTACATAGTGACACTTGGTCTCAAAAACATTTTTTTTTATTAAGAATAACTAATATCCTTTCAAACTGTTTCAAAACAGATAAATGAGTGGAATACTGTGTACGAGTCAAAGTTCTCTAGAGAAACAGGACGTAAAGAATTTATTAAATCAGCTTAGGTCTGTGCTCCGTCCTTGAGGCAGAAGTGTTGACTCAGCGGTTAAGAGCATTTATTGTCCTTGCAGAGGCCCAGGGTTCCAACATCCACATGGCAGCTGACAACCATCTATCTGTAACTCTGGCCCCCGGGGATCTAAAGCCTTCTGACCATTGAGAGGGCACCAGGCATGCATATGGTGCACGTACACACACGTAGGCAAACATTCATACACAGAAAATAACAAAGTAAATAAATCTAAAACAACAAAACAGAACAACCAAAACCAAAACAAAAGAGAGCATTTCCTTTAAAAACCGAAGAGGGAAGTATGATATAATCCCATAATTCTACTTCTGGGAATATATCCCAGGGTATCAAAGGGATACATACCCATCTGTGTTCATTGCAGCAGCATTCACTATACCAAGATATGAAAACAATCGACATATCCACGGACAGAGGAATGTCTAAAAAACAATGTGGTATATATCTGTCTCTTATACACATCTAGATGTGTATAAGAGACAGCAGCATTCACTATACCAAGATATGAAAACAATCGACATATCCACGGACAGAGGAATGTCTAAAAAACAATGTGGTATATATAGATAGAAGANTATTAATTGGCTATAAAGTAAAGATGAAATTCTGTCATTTGTGGCAACATGGGATAGAAACAAAGGACATTACATAAAGTAAAATAAGCTAGGCTCAGGAGAAACAAATACTGCGTGTNTTTGTTCATTTGTGGGAACTNAAAACATTAGTCATGTGGAAGAGGAGAGTAGAGGAGAGGTCAGGAGAAGAAAAGGAAGAGGGAAGATGGTGACAAATTGAAATAGGTACCAAGATGCAGCTAGAGAGGGAAGTAATTTTAACATTATAAAATGCAATNCAGCAACTGTAAACAATTGACTGTGCATCAAAGTAAATAGAGAAGGATTTGAAAGTTACTGATATCAANAAATGATGTTTCAGAAACAGAAATGCCAACTAATGGGATTTTTATCATTGTATGTCATCTACACATATTGAATTAAAACTCTGTACTCCATAAATAAGTACAAATATGTCACTTAAAATAATTTGAAATGAAATGCTGATTTCAAGCTGAGAAATATTATCTATGTTTCAAACTTCTCATGTTAATGTCTTAGGGATTGAGGAGTAGGCAATTCTCAAGGCAGAACACAATGGCACAGAGTGTTGTAAGGTACACTGCACAAAGGAAGCAGCTTCCTACCCCAGGTTATGATAAACCCTGGAGAGGTTTGTTCTAACCTGGGACTCAAGTACTGACTGGTGGCAGTTCTGGTGCAAGCANATCCGGACAAATATGNTCCCCGCCTTACCCAGTCATCATCAGAGAGCCTTCCTCCAGCAGCAGATGGGAACGAGAAGAGACCTACAGCCAGGCATTCGGAGAGATACTCTAAATTTGAGGTCTCCATCAGTCCCTCCCCTCTGAGCTCCAGGNACCTCTTGGAAGAGGAAGAGGGAAGATTGAAAGAGTCAGAGGGGGTGGAGAACACCAAGAGAATAAGGCCCTCTGAGTCCCCTAAGCCGGGCACAGATGAAGTCACAGAGACTGAAGCAGCAAGCACAGGGCTGATGCAGGGCTGCATCAGGTCCTCTGTGTATATATTACAGTTATTAGCTTAGTATTTTCATGGGGCTCCTGACTGTGAGACCGAGTGGGTCTCTGAGTCTTGTGCCTGCTCTTGGGACTCTGTTCCTCCTGTTGGTTTGCTATGTTCAACTTTGATATGAAAGTTTTTGTTCCATCTTATTGTATTTTATTTTGTCATGTTTTGTTGTTACCTCTTAGAAGATTTTTCTCTTCTAACGAGAGGCAGAAACGGAGTGGACCTGGAGAAGAGAGGNGTGGGAGGAACTGGGAGGAGTGGAGGGAGGGGAAACTGTAATCAGGGTATGTTGTATGAGAAAAGAGTCTGTTTTTAATAAAAAATAAATAGAGAAAGGAAGGAAGGAAGGCTGTCTCTTATACACATCTAGATGTGTATAAGAGACAGTGACTCAAGTTCATGACCAAAAGGAGGACGGGGGTGGAACTCCGCAAAGCAACTGGCAGCCGATTCTGCTGATGTGCTTGTTGGCTTGAATATTTTCTAGCCAGGGCCACACACACACACACACCCATGGGTGGTGCCTCTAGAACATGAAACACCAAGAAAGTGTGTCAGTTACTCAGTCAACATCAGCAGAACCAAAGCCAAACCATATACATCATTTTCCNAAGAGGTCGGTTTCTTTTTTAGATTTTTTTCTTTCTGATTTTGATTGCATGCTGTAGCCAAAACCAATTAGCTACCTATCCAGCGTTCACNCTCATCATTTTCCTTACTAATGGGACTTTGATTTTATTCCAAGTAGTGATGAATATGAGTAGATNNCTGTATTTGCCAACCTCTCCTGTAACTATGGGTTGTCGGCCTTTAAAGAAGGCCCCTCGGGACTGACAGTTGGAGTGTGCATTTGTGAACTTCATGCTTCCTTGCTGGGATACAGACATACAGATAATGTATGGAACCCTGGTAACCATTCTGGGGATGAAGTGTGCTCATGCTGTAGATAATGTAGAAGAGAAGGGAAAGAGGGGGTGTGTCCTGGATGTCAGTAGAGAGCTGCCCAACCAACCCGACATGTCACTCCTCAATGAACTCCTCTGGCTGAATTCTGATCTGTGTTCCTATTAGGTGGTTTAAATTTATAACTGATGTGCTNGCTATCTGAATTGCCAAGCTGTCTGATTACTGCTCTGTATCTGCTTCACNTGGGCATACAAAAACAAGCCTTTAAGAATAGCCACGGCAGCTTCGCACGTCTGGTTCTTTATTTGGATTTTATCTTTTGCTTCTTTGTTAGCCTGGCTAAGTTTGTTGTTGTTCCTCTTTCGGGCTGCGAGCATGGCTCAGTGGGTAAAGCGCTTGTCACTTATGCATGAGGATCCGAGTTCAGATCTCCAGCACCCACATAAAAATTTGGGTACAATAATGTGTGTCTGAAACCTCAGTGCTAGGGTCTTGGGGTAGAGACAGGTGGGTCCTTACAGCTTGCTGGCCAGGCATTCCAGCCAATCAATGAGCTCCAAGTTCAGTGAAGACACTGCTCAGAAATTAAGGTGAAGGGGCCTGGAGAGATGGCTCAGCAGTTAAGAGCACTTGTTCTTGCAGAGAACCTGGGTTTGATTACCAATCCCCACATAGTGCTCACAGCTGTCCGTAACACCAGTTCTAGGGGATCTGGTGCCCTCTTCTGACCTCCACAGGCACCAAGCACATGCATNAGAAGCAGACATACATGCATGCCAAACACTCACACATGTTAAATAGATCAAGAGAATAGAAAAGGTGAAGAACAAAAGAGGAAGACACTGGTTAAACTCGAGTTTTCACATGGGTGCGCACACACACNTGTACACACACATGCATNCNCACATACATGCACGCATACACACATAAATATCGACACACATACACATAATGCATTTCATTGATTTTTTAATTCTGTTTTTATTTGCTTTGTTTATTTCTGTTACAGTCTTCATTATTTTTGTTACTGTTAATTTTGGGTTTCTTTTCTTGTTTTTCTGGCTCATTAGGTTGCAGAATCATGTTATTTATTTGAATTTTTCTCTCTTTTGACATAGGCCTCAGCTGACTTCTTGCTAGCACTGCTTTTTTCATCTTGTGGCTTTTATTATGCCATGTTTCCATTTGCGTTTGTTTCCAGACATTTNAAANTTTTCCTTTTTGATTTTCTCATTGACGTGGTTGTAATGACAGAGTNTTTTGTTCGGTTTTCATGTATTTGTATGCTTNNAAAAAAACTTTCTGTTGTTACTGATTTTTAGTTTTATTCCATGTGGTCAGGAAAACTAAATAGTANGATTTTGAGTTTCTCTTTTCTTTTTTCTTTTCCTATTTTTGAGGTTTCTTTTGTGGCTTAACATGTGGCAAATTCCAGAGAATGTTCTGNGTGAGAAGATTGTGCATTTTGCAGCTGTCAGGTAAAAGTTTCTGCAGATGTCAGTTAGGTCTGGGTGATCTGTGTTACCCTTGCTTGTTCACCTTCTGTCTGGATGATATGTCCATTCATCGGTGTGGTGTTGAGATCCCCAGAATGGCTCATTTCATTGATCAAAATTGTAAACACAAGAGAAATCAAACGCATACACATAAAATAATAAAATAAATAAATATTTAAGAGCGAAGAAAAAGCAAGTTGGTTATAGAAGTAGAAATCACATAATAAAGAATGCAAAAAAAATAAAAATAAGAATGTGAGATGCTTCTTAATTTCTCTTTCTTTGGGTGTCATCTGGGTGATGTGGCTTTGCCCAGATGGACACACTGACGAGGGACTGAAGAAGTGTGAAGTTCATTTATAGGACAAAAGAGAGTGAAGGCTGGCTAAGAAGACTGTCTGGGCAGCACAGGGCCCTCTACTGGAGACTAGTNTAAATGCAGGTAAGCCACTCTCAGGGTTTGTGAGGTTTAAAAAGTCCCTGCCATTCAAAGACGCATTTCTCACCATTTCTCAGGGGTTGAGTCTGTTTATGGGCCAGTTTGCACTATTACCTTCACACGGTCTTTTGTCTTTGAACATATGTCTAGAGCTATGACATATCTGAGTAAATATGGTCTTCTTTGAACGTGGACATGCACCTCCTTCCAGAAGCCACAGCCGGTCAACTTTCGGGGCACTCATTCTGGCGCAGGTCTTAAGGGTCTGTTGAATGTGACTTTAGTCATCACTGCTTGATTGGGGAAGATGGTTACAGGGAGGCAAAGGAGTTAAGCAGATGGGGGTCAGAATATTAGCTTTGTTACCAGTCAAAGTGGCATTGAAGGTCTGGAAAGTGGTGACTCTGTTCTGTGCTGACAGTGAATTTCCTGGATTGTATCCAGAAATAACCTGCTATCCACCCACAGGCCTGTTCTGAGAGCCAGCCCTTCCCCCCTTAACACTGGGGTTATATCCAATTTGCTGCCCAAACCCAAATACTCTTTTCCCCATCAAAACCTGAAAGTCTAGTGTTTGCAAAATTGTTGCCAGGAAGCACATCTGCCAATTCTTTTTCTAGTTAAAAATTTTCAATGATTATAATAACTATGTGTGGTGCTGTGTTACACAAGG
>LZPO01017386.1:130740-140938 GCA_001675575.1 Neotoma lepida | reverse complement strand
AGNNAAGAGGTGANGGGAGTGGGGAGGAATTGGAGAGTGGATGATCATAACACATTATATGCATGTATGAAATTATCAAGCAATAAAAATACAGAGTGTAATTTGGAAGAAAGTTGGAATATTGCATTATTTTTCTTCTTGCATTTTTTTCTTGTTAAGGATTTATTTTTATTTGTGTGTATTTATGTGTCTGTGTGGGTTTGTGAGCATGAGTGTGGTTATCTTCTGAAGCCGGAGGTGACAGATCTCTTGGATCTTGGAGCTGGAGTTACAGGTGGTTGGGAACTGCCTGACAGGTTCTGGAAGCTCAAATTGGCTTCTCTGAAAGAGCAGGATGATTATTCTGAACCCCTGGGCCATCTCTCCAGCCCCTCCTTTCTGTTTTTAAAAAGTGAAATTTGTTCCTGACAGTTTGCACACACACACACACACACACACACACACACACACACACACACACACACACTCTGATTACCCCCGTACCCTACCCTCTCTTATTTCCTTTCCACTCCTTCAGTATCTTTTTCTCTTCCCTACAAGTCTCTCTCTCACATTCATGTCTTTCTGTTTATTTTGTGACCCACTGAGTTTAGTCAGGCCTGTCACTGTGACCATGAGCGTGGGACTATCCAATCTAGCCTTAGAGTAGGTGGTATGAACATCCTATTTGTGGTTAAGTACTCAAGCACCACTTACTTCTCACTACCCTGCAGCTGGGAGTCTGCACACGCTGCTGTTCATTGCAG
Organism: Neotoma lepida; assembly: GCA_001675575.1. Taxonomy (NCBI): domain Eukaryota; kingdom Metazoa; phylum Chordata; class Mammalia; order Rodentia; family Cricetidae; genus Neotoma; species Neotoma lepida. Next base: position 140,192 of record LZPO01017386.1, on the reverse strand, counting down.
GGAGAAGCCCCTCTGATTAATGCTGAGGGTAGCGTCTGCCTGTGGTGTAAGCACAGATTTCTAGAGGGCAGTCTGATGCTATGATGAGTTTTTAGAAGTATGATTTTTTTTTTTAAAGTACAATTTGGAAGAAAGTTGGGATGTTNCATTTTCCTTTAACATTTTAATATTCTTAAAAGTGCCTAGAAGACTCAGTTTAGCCGCTATGAAAAACTTCTACCTGAACCTCTCAGTANCTTCTAAAGGCCTGGGGTGCAGAGGCCTCAGGGCACATGTTGTCTCCTCTACTTTGTAGAGAAGGCACAGGGTGGCATTTGGTTCCTTTCCATCAGGCAGGTCAAGATACAAAAATCATTTGAGTATGATGCTTGTAATGTGGAAAACACATGACTTTATATGTATATGTGTATATATATATATATATATACATACATACAAAGTATATTTGAGAGTCACAACAACAGCAGGACCTTAGAATTGAAATCTTTCACGTTTGAAGCCCATTTTGGGGGGGCTCTGGGTTTTCAGATGTGTCTTGGTTTCCCTCTAGTGGTAACTAANGTAAATTGATCAAAACCTGGTATGAAACGCTTTCTTTTTTGAAATTTCACTTATTTCTCTCTCTTTTTAATAAAGTAAGTATTAAGTCAGGATACACAGTGTGGGCTAATTCTGGAATTTGCACACAAATGTCAGAATTCTTTATTCTTTTCATCCTTCTTCCCACCCTCCAAGAGGTCCCCTTCCCCTCAGTAAAGCTTATTTATTTAAATAAGAATAAGGTTTTGAATACTTAAATATCAGCAACAATAGCTGGAAAATATGCAGTTACAGCAGAGGTTTTGGAATCTCTTAAATGTTCAGCTTATTTTGTAGTTGTTCTTCCAATGTTTTTCAGGATGTTTTTATTGTTTTTGAACTTTTCTTGCATATATTTTTTGGTGATAGTAGTGTGTGAACTTACATGTGTTTATTTCCACAAAAATCAGTCCTATGTTCAGATACAAATGTCCAAATTCTGATGCTTTATGTAAGATATAATACATAAATATGTTATACATACTTTGTAAAAAAAGTTAAGTTTTGAGGAAGAAACCATATTCATCTGTTTTTTTTTTGGTAAAAATTAATATATTATACAAAAGCATTAAATCTGAACCTTATCAGCATTGTAGGTTTAACTATCAAGTCACAGACCAGTCAATAATTCCAACTGGCAGCACTATTTAAACTCAGTGTAAACTGGGGGAGAAAAAGAAGTAAACACAAAAAAGAAAAGAAGAAGGGTTTTATAGTTGACAGCTGTGGAGACTGAGAGCCCGAGAATTGCATCTTGATTCACGCAGAGCCTTGCGAAGCTTCTTGGCTGCTCATGGCATGACTTAGGGCATGGTGGATGAGTGAGACCGCGAGGTCACAGTGAGAGAGGAAGCCTGAGTGAGACCGCGAGGTCACAGTGAGAGAGGAAGCCTGGGATGCGGATGCGTTCAAAACTGAAACAAGCAAACAAAACCAGGCATGATGTGACATCTGTTACTCTGACTGCCTTACTTCGGGTTTCTATTGCTGTGAAGAGACACCATGACCACAGCAACTCTTATAAAGGAAAACATTTAATTGGGGCTGGCTTACAGTTCAGACATTTAGTTCATTATCACCAAGGTGGGAAGCAAGGCAGCGTGCAGACAGACATGGTGCTGGAGAAGGAGCTNANAGCCCAACAACGGGATCNGCAGGCAGCAGGAAGAGAGAGACATTGAGCATTTGAAATCCCAAAGCCCAACCCCAGTGACACACTTCCCCTAACAAGGCCACAATCCCTGTCAAGTAGCACCACTCCCAGATGACCAAATATTCAAGCATATAAGCCTANGGGGGCCATTCTTATTCAAANCACCACACTGATGTATCTAGGAAAGGATTAGGAAAGAACACAGAACAGGGAAGACGTAGGTGTCTAAATGCAAACAAACCATACAACTTCCTCTTGTTATTTCTATTACTTTACTAAAGCTTGATGCTGGAGGTAGAGGGATTTAAAACTGATGAAGAAACAAAAAGGGCTGAAATAAGAGAATAAGTTGGCAAATTCTGAAGATAGGATTTTTGTGGAGAAAGATTGGAAACCACTCAAGTTCGACTACACACAGACAGAAGAAACTGAAAGGGGCACCATGATGAGATATTGTGTATGTATTATGCATGTGCATATAAGAATATATTTATAAATCATTTTGTAGGAAGGACACACTCTCTCTCTCTCTCTCTCACACACACACACACACACACACACACACACACACACACACGGTTTGTTTGCTCTGAGTTACCTTCAGTCTGGTTCTCATCCAAATGACTGGCTAAGGAGGAATGCAAGACTTAGTGGCCTTGGTATTTGTGAACCCACCTCCTGCTTCAGAGAGGAGACTGATAAGAAAAGCACAGGCATCAGACCAGAGGGGCAAGATGAAACTTGCTAAGACTAACTGCCTTTGTTTCTCCTTCTTGTGTCATCTTCTGGCTAAAGAAAAGACTGAAAGACTGAANGCAGATCTTTAGGAAGCTAATCCACTGTCTTCGCAGATTGATGACTCCTCAAACAGGACACAGTTTACAGATTTAATTNCTAGTTTTACACATGTGATGGACAGAATTGGCTGCTGCTCACGAAACTGTCAGGGGTTAGAGTGGTCATTTCTGACCTTGAGAACACTGGAAAGATTCTGTTTCCAGGGGATATAATTAAGGTTATTCATTCTTTGGGGGAAAAAAGGAATAAGCCCACCTGAAAATGCTATTTTGGGAGCATTGTTTGGGAGAAATGTTTCCTGTTTTAGTACCAACCAGAATGTTACGCTGGGAAAAGAGNGACAGAGGAAGTGAGGATGCTTGTTTTTGGGGAAACTCTGTGTGTACGGGGTCTCATTCATTACACTTTAATTAAACACAGCACTAATTTATATAACTCATATTAATTTATCAGCTTAGCCAAGAATTTAAAGGTCCTAGAACACATGATACTTTTTTTTTTTTTTTTTTTTTTTTTTTTTTTTTTTTTTTTTTTTTTTTTTTTTTTTGGTTTTTCAAGACAGGGTTTCTCTGTGTAGCTTTGGCACCTTTCCTGGAACTTGCTTGGTAGCCCAGGCTGGCCTCGAACTCACAGAGATCTGCCTGGCTCTGCCTCCCGAGTACTGGGATTAAAGGCATGCGCCACCACCACCCGGCAATATTTTTTTTTTTAATGCAAGATATTGCTGTGTATCACAGACTTCGAACTCATGTTCCTTCAGCCTGTCTAGTGCTGGTATGACAGGTGTGTGTCACCACATCTGGATAAAAATGAGTTTTCTCTAACAAATGATAGAGAAAAGGCAAGGCATTGATTGGTCCATTCATGAGTGACAGTGGGATGAAGATGGGAAACTGAGAGGTGAGATGGGAGTAACACCTCCTTTGAGGTACCAGAGTCCATTCCGGTTATCTGTTGCTGCACAGTAATGTGAGATTTAAAATAACAGTTACTATTCCCATGTTTCTCTATATAATCTACTGGTTAAAGATGAGACTGAAGACAATGCTATAATCCACTGTCCTCTCAGATTGATGGGTTCAGCTTGATGAAATTTTCAGTTGTTTTTGGCTGGTCCTCCTCAGGACTCTCTTTGGGATATGTGGATGGGTCTAGCTGGATGTATTAGTCAGGGTTCTCCAGAGTAATAGAACTTACAGAATGAATCTCTCCATACATATAGAAAGGGGATTTATTAGAATGACTAACAGGCTGTGGTCCAGCTAACCCAACAATGTCTGCCTATGAATGGAAGGCTCAGGAATCCAGCATGTTCAGTTCACAAGGCTGGATGCCTCAGCTGGTCTTCAGTATATGCTGGAATTCTGAAGAAGTTGGCTGTTGTCAGAATATGGTCCATGAATGAGACTATGTGAGAATTCTGAGAGCTTGTGAGAAAACTCCAAGAAAACAAGACAAGAGTCTGGTAACCTCTGTTCCTCTGTAGCTTGGGTTGTTCTTGGAATGTGCTTTCACGCCCCTCCCAGGCATAGTAAGTAGGAGTGGGTTTTCTTTGTTATTATTCAGATGATGTTTCCAGGCATGAGTTGCTCTCATGACTGTATCCAGCCTAAACTCATGTGACCTTTGCTCATATGACCTTGCTCAACCCTCAGAATACCTTCAGGATATAAATTTGCCAAGTGCGGCTCCCTATCAGAGAATTATTCATTTAGTGGGTCGACCTGCTGAACACTAGTTGTCACCTGCTGTATACTCCCACAGCCTCTGGTAAAGCCATTGCTACCAGCAGCTCTCAGCAACTCTGAATGGGACTTCAGATAGTCTCAATTTTAGGCTCTGCTCTCCCATGAACTAGAGCAGTAATAGGCTGTAAGGCCAGTGAAGGAATAGACTTGCTAGTGAGGCAATAGCAAGAAGGTAAAGAGCAAAACTTCATTCTTTCATGTCTGTATATAGGCTTCCAGTGGAAAGTATGGTCCAGATTAGAGGTGAATCTTCCCACCTCAAGAATAGCCAAGAATACAACCAAGAATAGCCATCACACCAGGGGGACTGGCTGGTCCCAGCTGGCTTCCTTCACCTTTCCTGCAGCTGATGAGCTGTTGCCTAGGGTTTCTTGGCTCTGTTCCAGTGATCTCCCATTCAGCAGCTTTGAGCACGTTAGTGTTGGCCCCAAAGGTGCTCATCTCAGCTTTGTGGATACACCGGGAGAACAAGTCCTAATGTATAGGTGTGTGTGTGTGTGTGCGTGTGTGTGTGTGTGTGTTTCCCTATTTGTTTGCTAATGTCCCATTGGGCAGGTCACATGGCCAACCCCAGACACAGAAGTGCAATAGATTCCCTCTTTTGTGGGAAGAGGCACAATACCAGGAAGAAAGGAAAGATGGAACACATTTTGTCTGTTGGCTGTAGGAGTCTAGGCTGAGCTTAGACTGTAGGTTAGAGGGGATGTCAAGGAAATGTGTGGAGAAGGTGAAGGGTGGGGAGTAAGGTCATCTTTGTCCTTGTCACAGCTTTTCCCAAGGTTGTNGCCTTATTGGTGTAACTGCACTATGTAGTATAAAAAGCCCTAGGGAGGGAGTTGGTTTTTGATCAGGCAGAAACCAAAGTGAGCTCCAGAGACTGCTGGGATATGGAAAACTGGTATAAGAAAAGAGCATACATGTGAAGGAGATATGCTGTAAGAATATTTCAGAACNTTGTGTNACATNGCTTTAGAAGTTACTTTATCTCAGTCCAGTAATCAAGATCTTCCACTGTCTNGAAGCAAAAGCTCATTAAATTGTACCTAAGGAGTTTGAGAAAACCAAGGATGATGCCTGTTAAAGCTGCAGCTGTACACTGACAGGGANGTATCACTGCCCCATGGATAACTGTGGTAGAAACACATCTTACGGCAGTTCTTTTCGTCAGCTGTGTCCAGAGAATAAAGGGACAATGACTGTGGCCTTTTTATTACATTTGTGACTGAATTGTGCTGGCTGGGACTTTAATGAGATGATTAATGACCTGAGCAGGACATTATTTNAGACATGGGAGGAGGGGAGGCCGGCACGAGGCTGCTGCTTCCAGTGAGCTCATCTCTCCAGAGACTGAATGAAGACAGCAAGCAGAGCCATGGGAAATGTGCCTCATTCTCTCATCTCCTCCTCCCTCTCTCCTTCCCCTTCCTCCTCTGTCTCCCTTTTCCTCCCCTCTTCTTGGCTTCAGATCCCAAGGCTCTGACTTCCTCCATAAAGTGAGGTCATTCATATCTACTTTTCAGACTACTGAGCAGTCTACCTTAAAATCATGATCTGGACTTAATCTCTCCCAGGCTCTTTGAACTTTCATACCTCTTTTGCTTGTTTGACTTTGAAAACAAATTTAGTTTTAAATAATACTTAACTTCAAAAAANTTGAAAGGCCGGAAGACGCCACATTCTTCACCTTTAGCAACTTTTAACACATTTGCTACATTGTATTATTTTCTCTTTTTACACAAATGTAAAAACGTATGCACACCTACCCCCACTCATGAACACACACATGCACACACACCCACTTACACGCATGAAACCCATGCACATGTGCACACACACTTGTGCAATTTTATTAACTTTAGGAACTGCTTGAGAATATCTTTTTGTGTCATTCCCTGTTACCTTTTAGTTATATATATTTCTTTACATTTTTCTGGNGTAGAGTTGTCAANTATGGACAGTATAAACAATACTTTCACTCTATCTGTACTCCGTTGCTCAGCTTGCTCGTCATGCTGCTAAGGTCGGTCATACTACTTCCCCTTCCAAGGCAAGATCTAGGGTAGGACCCTATACTGTGATTTGTTTTTTTTGTCTTTGGTATCCAAATCTGGAAAATTTTCACTCTCANATTTCTTTATCTGTTATGACACTGACACTTTCAGAAGACACAAGATGGCTATTTTCTGGACTGCTTATCTCTTTGTCTATGTTTCCCAGTGATTAGATGCAGCCTTTGCCTGCCTTCCTATACATGACACCAGTAACACATACTTTGCAGAGTACCATGTCTCAGACACAGTGTCTGTCTGTTCTTTAATGGTGATGCTGCTTCTTACAGTAGATAGCAATTAATACAGAGACCCACAGCTGGTCAAAGCCCTGAGGACCAGAGACTGTGTGGTGGAAAGCTTAGTTCTAAACAGGACGTCTGTACCACACCCNAANGNATTCCCCCCAACTGCCTGCCTTGAGGGGATTTCTATCAGGGTCCANAACAGATGCTACAGTGGCTAAGGATTCTAATCTGAGGGATATTCCATGAATCTAAGCACACTGAGTTCTTTAGTTCATTCACTTTATTCTTCTTTATTCTTCTATGTCAATTCTATCTACACAGCTTCTTTTCTGTTCTCATACTTAGCTCCTCTCAGTTCCTCCTGCTCTCAGTCCCTTCTGCTGTTCTCTCATATCTATCTAGTTCTTTCCATCTTTGCCCTCATCTTGTTCTTCTCCATCAATTCCCTTCTTGCCGTTCTCTCGTATCTATCTAGGTCTTTCCCATCTTCTCAATCAGTTCTCTCTCTTGCTCTGAGAGGACCAATATATATATATATATATATTAGTTCTGCGGCAAAGCAATGCAAGGCTTGAAGTTTTCAGGGTCACAGAGAGAGATGATAAGGGATCTGCACATAACTCAGTAATTGTCAGCTAGATCAACAACCTAAAAGGGGAGAGTGACTAAGGAAGAGTTCTTTGTTAGNGTCAACTAAAGGCTAAGATCAAATAGGGAATTCATGTGCTCAAACTATATGGTTAGGTAGAATGTTAGCTGTCAATAAGTCACAAAGAAAGTAAACTGTCCTTGGCACCGCTTATCCTGCTCGTCCTGGCTGCAGCTGATTTCTGGTAGGGAGAGGGACATATGTTAGGTGGCTAAACAACCTATGTTAGAGCATGTAGCATTTGGTTAGTAAAAGCACTTTCACTCAGAGTAATAGCTGAGGAGAAAAATCTAGGAATAGCACCTGGCTGAGGAGGAGTTAAAACTTAATTTGCACAAGAAAGAAGCTTGGCACCTATCGCCTGCCTGGCCTTATAGGCAATCTCCTTGGGCCAGTGGGAGTGACTGCCTTAACTCAGTAACTAGCAAATGGCTAAAAGGTGAGCAGTAAATCTCTTAAATTAGGGTCTTGTGTAAGTAACCTGGGGTGAAGGTAAGGNGTTGAGGATTTAATTGCTAGTAGTTATTTTCTCTTATCTGTAAGTGAAATGAGCTAATGTTTATCTGCATTTATCTTTGGGAAAAGGGTATCTAGTTGGAATTATTTTGTCCAGAGACTGGCTCTGGTCAGATTTATGTTACTGAAAAGGTAAACACGACTGGGGACAGTCATCCAATTGCCCCAATAGTATAAGGAGAGTTGTGCCCAATATTGAGATGCAATCATGAGATTACATGTACACGTAACATGGTGATGCACACAGTAAATGGGGAGAATCACAGCTGTTATTGCACAAGAAGTTTACAACAAGAGACAGCCAATGCATTCAAAAGGCAGTCATTCCATAACACCTTGCATGATGGTTTCCTCTAACAGAACCCTTAGTTCTGATAGGTTGACCTTCTGAAGTGTAGTTGTCACTGCTGTATACTTCCATGGACTTTTGCTACCAGCGGCTCTCAGTAACACCCTCTCCTCCCAAGGCTCAGAGATCATCCAGGAAGAAAGGTTGGAAAGTTTGTAAGAGTAAGACATAATGGGCATCTGTAGTGAAACATTTACTGAGTATTACAGGACCAGTGTCTGCATAAACTCACAGTGTGTTCTGTGACTTCATGCACAAGACTTGCACAANATCGACCAGTCCCAATCCCAGCATGCACAAGGATTTTAAGTCTCACTCCTTGCTTAAAAGCTATTGGCAATTGATGGCTTTGGAGAATGAGTAAGATGGTCTTCTATCTATGCACATATGGTCAGCACCAAATGATTCAGTGGGCTTGAAAAACAAACACCTGAAGTTGGGAGAGTAAAGTGGAGGAGAGTAGGGGAGGGATGAGAAAAGAGGGAATGAAGGAGTGGATTTGATCAAACTATATTATATGCATGTATGAAATCTTCAGTTGAAGAAAAAAAAGTGAAAGAGCTGCTTTCTAAATGGAGTCCTCTAAAGACCAGAGCCTCAGCTGACTTTAACATCAAAAACCCAATTGTTGGCCACCTACATGCTCTTAAAAATTCAGCAGGGAAGAATAGCCAAAGAATGAGACAGTTTGGGGTAAAACAAACCAGAAAGAANTGGGGTAAACTTCAAAAAGAGACTGAGATCCTGGCCTCCCAGCCTCTCCATGAATTACTGCAATGCAAGGTAGGGTGACCACAGCCACCCAGCTACAACAGGCTTAAGCACTCATGCTCTTCCTAGCTATAAACAAAATACTGTTTATCTATTCCTGATGATTTGGCTAAGGTCTCATCTGCCTCCCATGTCGGGCACCATCTCTCCAACTGGTAAACTGTTTTAGAGTTGGATCTTTGGATCTTCNTGTAGAAATGGGTTTAGTTACAATCCTGGTCATCTTTGGACCTCAAAGNCCAAGTGCTGTCTAAATTCTATCTCCCTGTTTACAGTCAACCAAACTGAGAGATCATGTCTGCTTAAAAATTCTCACCCCTAAATTCATCCAGCATCTGAGGTCAGGGCCCCATCTGGTCCTCCTCACCCCCACCCCACCACTAAACTATCAGGCTTCAGTTTGTTTTTATAGGACAGGACCACAAGGACAACACATCCCCACACTTAAACCAGATACATACTCAACTCTTGATCTCCTTCCAAAGGAGCTGTCACTGGAGACTCACCTGTTGGCTGCTTACTTCTGTGTCTTTCTGGGGACCTCCCCTCTTATTTAAAAACAACTGGGCTAGACTGCTTCTCCTGCCTCCAGC
>LZPO01017386.1:97401-109469 GCA_001675575.1 Neotoma lepida | reverse complement strand
CCTGGTTTCTCTGTGTAGCCCTGGCTATCCTGGTACTCACTCTGTAGACCAGGCTGGCCCCAAACTCACAGAGATCTGCCTACCTCTGCCTCCCGAGTGCTAGAATTAAAGGTGCACACCACCAAAACTGATTTACAGTGTCAGTTTTAAAAACAAAAATTCTGTTGGATATACCAGCTCATGTAACTCNTGTCCACAGTGTCTGTGAAATCAGCACTGCCGCCATCGCTGTTTTGGTGGTTGCGTTAGTGTTGATTATACACTGTAAACATCTTCAATTTCTATTATTGGGAAAATGATATCTAAGTTATGAAGCATTCATATAAAGAGAAATTACAATACAGTTAAATAGACATACTGTATTTATATGGCTTAAACAAATACACAGCGAAAGGAGCAGGTGGAGAACGAGCCACACAAAATCACCACATACTCTTATGGCCACATCCAGGCAAAGTTCAAGAATGCAGCAGCAGGAGGCTAGTAGCTTAAGGACAGGCGTGCTTTGGAGGATGTGGGGAGGATTTAATCAACAATGAGTTAAATTGGCTTCAATACTGTGGGTAGTACTTTATTCTGAAAAGAACCAAATATTTAAAGTGAATATAGCAAAGTATTAATGCTGGTTAAATATGCACGACCTGAGGAAACCTAAACTCTGTGTGCATTAGTTTCCTCTAACATAAGGACAGTGATAGTTGTTGTGAAGGGTACGATGTGTCGTCTATCTGTCTGTCTGCTCTCTATCTATCTATCTATCTATCTATCTATCTATCTATCTATCTCATCTATCATCATTCATTCATCTGCCTATCTGTTTGCACAGATATTTAAAAGTTTCTATTACCATTCCTTACTGTAGCCATTATTTTATTTAAAAAAATATCATGAATATTTCTGCTTTTTGTCATCACATGATCAAGGGTACAGTGGAAAAACAGAGCGTCCACTCTCTGTGTCCTGGGGGTTGACAGGCTGTGGTTTGATTCAATCAGCATTTCCCAGGGAATGTGTTAATAACACTTTTTGAAGGGCTGTCCTGATTTTTGTCTCTGTATTTCAGTAGCTCACAAAGAGATGTCCCTTTTGTGCCCATAGATTGAATTAAAAACTTTCCCTCCTAGTGGAATGTACTCCAGTTTCTGTTCATTAATGAAATAAATACTGGGAAGCAGCAGGAGAGTGTTCAGCAGGGACAATAGAGGGAACCCCAGTGTCCTTGAATAGGTTGCATGTCTATCCTGTGACTTCTGGGTCTCCCACTGTGGGTGGTGTTTTTGATCTGATTGACATCCTAGCCTGTGTTTTAAATGGCTAATATCTTCATGGCTATTAGCTTGCTGTGACATCGTTTGAGCTTGGTTGGAAAAATCCAGGGCTTTTGAATGACATGGAAAATATCTGCTATTTAGGAAAGTGCTTGTTCTGTGTCTGGTTGTCAGTACCATCGACATTCTTTAAGAAAGATAAGGTCCCCTGGGCACCATCTTTCCAGTTTAGAGAAGGAAACCTACACAGCCATGTGAACGATGAAAGCCATGGCTTGAAGCTTGAAGTTTCTATTGTTGTCATAGCGTCCCCAGGACACATGCTGTGTGGATGAAAGGTTCATATGGCTTCTGTAACTCTGGAATGCAAAAGTAGATCTCAGCCTGAATGAAGGGAGACTGTGAAGCGTGAGTTGCTGTGAACTCAACACTGGGAGCAAAGAGTGAACACAGGCTTTTTTACAGCTCTAGTTCAGGCTGTGGATGAACCAGACAGTGCCCTGTGTTCTCTGTGCTAAATGAGAAAGCACTGGCAGTCTCAGGTTTACTTCGAACAAAGGATTCAGTCACACACGCATCATGGCTTACACAGGGAAACATGAGCTCAAACATATGTTCAGTCTCCTGTAGCTGGCATTGCTGGGAATGAGGTTTTCCTTATACAAATGAAACTTAATTAGATATATAGTTTTAATATTGCCTGTGAATCTACCTTCTTTAATAAGCATACCCAGCACACCTTACTGGTTTCNCGATTCTTCCATCACTATTAATATTTAACCAGGATGTTTTATTTCTCTCTAATGCTTTGCTTTCATTCTTCCAATTCTTCATCACTAAAGTACCACCCATTAGAAGAAATCAAAATACAAAAAGGAGAACCACAGCTCCCGTGCTTCTTACTCTTCATGGACATATTTCCGCATGTACATGTACGTAAATGCATTTTAAGTAGATAGGAACATGCGATTTCCTTTTGTCATCTGTATTATTTTTCCTTAGGGACTCTCATAGATAATTTAAATGTCAGTGGATTAACATCTGAGTCATTTTAATACGTGTATTTTTTGAGAAGCTGTTTCTCTCTGGCCTCCAACTTGCTATCCCCCTGCCTCTGGAGGGTGGGAAGGGCAAACAAGGGCAATGCAAAAACTTGCAATGTTTAGAGATGCCGATGAACCACAACAATGACCAGCATGACGTTATGACCCTAAGGGTGCAATAGTGGCACTCACACCGTGGCAGGAACCAACAGCTCTCTAATTGGACTTAAGACCCTCTCAACAAGAAGAAAATCACACCTGATACTGGAAACCCAGCCAAATAAATACTCAGGGCTAGTAAATTCATGGATCTTGGAGAACCTACAACCATCATTTCAATAAGCCCACATAATCCCCAACTACATTCTAAATATTTATCCTTATGTGCACAGATAAGTGTGGTCCTCACCCTTATCAAGGAATCTTTCCTATGCAACAGAAGAAGAGCAGTACTGAAAAACCACAAGCAATAAAAATACAGAGCTGTGGAGTCCAGTCTCAATGCATACGTCTGTGTACAATGGACATGCTAAAGTGAGCAGGGGAAAGCCCAGGAGGCCTCAACCCTACCCAAAGAACTACAGGTGTCTAGGACATGCTGAGAGAAATAGTCTTTCCCAGAAAAGAGCACACCNATTGGTTATCCACTACCAAATAGTCAGTCCTGAGCACATATGCACGAGTAACATTATATGGACTGAGCACAATGTATTTATGTATTTAGGAATACATATGTATATACATATGTGTATGCAACAACAATTAATGAAAAAAAAAGCCATGAACTTGAAAGATAGAAAGGAGAGGAATATGGGAGGGTTTGGAGGGTGGAAAGGGAAGGAGAAAATGATAAAATTATATTATAATCTCAAAAATAAAAGAAATAATTAGAAAAGAGATGTGTGAATAGCAATAAATGCACACAAAAGTGTTTCGCATCAGTCATTAAGAAAATGTAAATTAAACTGAAAATGAGGGCACTACATATATATATATATATACATATGTATATATATATATATATATATTAGAATAGGTAAAAGAATTCAACAACCAAAAAAAACCTGTTTTTTCTTTTTAATCATTAAACATATAATCTGACTCAAAAATTCTATATATGGATACATATCTAAGAGAATAATAGCCTTGACAGTGTTTTTTTTTCATAAATGCCCCAAATTGGAAATAATCCAAGTATTTGACAAATTGCTAAAAATTTTATAATAGATAACCATATAATGAAATATTATTTAACAGTACAAAAGAAATGCTACATGTAGAAATATGAATTAATATCAAATCATTGTCAATGCATGCAGGAATATCAGTTAAAGTATGCATATGATATATGTATTTATGTGTCAATAGTCTACACAATATGTATGATACCTTTTATATTCTAGAAAGCAATGTTCAGTAGTTGCCAGGAGTGAGGGTGAGAGATTGACTTTAGATATGACTTACAAAGGAATTTTTAGTGTGAGGAACTTGGTTAATATCATAACTATAGGGGTGACCGTATACATTTGCCCAAATCTGTAGAATTAAAAACCAAGAGTTAATTTAATTTTACTTCATTTAAACTTTAAAAGTGAACAGAAAATTTAAAAACATGTTAAAAATCAAAATGTCTATATTAAAAAGAAAAATATAATACCTTGATGGAACTTGTTGGTGTTCGTAAGAGTGTACATTGTGGAGAGCAGTAATTCAGCAGAAACCCCAATTGCTGTGCTGCAATCCTGTTCAGCACTGCCACTGGCTGCGCCATGGCAGGAACGCTAGGCAGGTTGATTTCCAGGAGTCATCAGTTCCCAAGTAGCCTTTCTGAACCTCTTTGATGTCCCATAATGTAGGATGTTTCTACCCATATTTGCCTTTTTAGCTTGCACTGACTCTTCTCCTAGCCTTATTTAATCCCTTCTCAATGTCTTTCATGGGACACTTTTTTGAATAAAATCCTTGAATATTTAATTTTATCTTAGCAGCTGCCTCTTGAAGGATCTGAACTCACACAACTCTCAGTTTCATACTCTATTATAATATGATGCCAAAGAGATAAAATACCTACACATGTGTATATTACGTTTATTTGACCACCTGTTTCAAAAATATGGATTGAAATATAATATACTTAAAAAGCTGCTAAATATAAATGCACAGGTCTGTGAGTCTCCACAAATGAAANACACCTTGGATAAAAAATGAGCATGTTATTTTTATCCAGAAGTCCCCCACTTCCTTCACTTAAGCCCTCTCCTGGTGGCTAACTGACTCCTAAAGACTGAGCCCTGAATTCTTGATGTCATGATCTGCCCCCTTTCTGAACTCTACATATGATAGGTATTATACCTTTCATACTGGTGTGATTATATGATATACTTCTTATATGTCAAATATATGATACATAACTGTTGTATCCTCAGCATAAACTTTTAATTTGACTTCTTTGTGGGCAGACTTTTCTGTCCTGCCAGCCACTCCCAAATAAACACACTAAGACTTATTAATTATAAATGCTTGGCCAATACCTTAGGCGTGTCTCCAGCCAGCTCTTATAACTTAAATTAACCCATTTCTATTAATCTACATGCTGCCTGAGGCTCGTTTACCTCATCCATGAACTTCCCATGTTACTTCTTCAGCGTCTGGCTTGCAACACCTCCAACTCTGCCCTTCTCCCCAGCATTCTCTCTGCCTCAAAAATCCTGCCTAGCTATTAGCCAATCAGCCTTTTATTAACAGTGAGAGCAACACATGTTCACNGTGTACAGAAGGATTATTCCACAGCACTTCTTTTGATCAATGTCACATCTTTGAGGCTCATCCATGGTGATACAAGAATCAATAACCTTTCAATTTTTATGGAATATTTCATTAAATGCACTTAATATAAGTTTCTATTTTTTACTACTGGAAATTGTTTTTGTTTTTACTTTGTTTCCTCCAAATAATGCTGCTATGAATATATTTGAGCTAGTCGACTAAAAACAGTAAATATATTAACAACCAGATTTGTTTTATTNCTGCACTGTCTAGTACTTGAACTATAAATTGATGTAATTTTCTATAATAACAAAATAAATTAGAAAAATCATTCAGTTATAGAAACAGAAAAATATTTGATAAAATTTAACCTACAACCATAGTAAAACAATAACACTAAACTCTCAGCAAACTGGACAGGGAATGCCCCTAATTTAATGAAGACTATTTATAAAAAATCTGTGGCAAGTATCATTTGCTAAGGGGAAATACTAAAAGTGTTTTACTTAACACAAAGAAGGAAATCAGTAGATGTTTATTCTCTTACCACTTCTGCTTAATTTTTTTGTTTTAGAAAATGAGGCAAGAAAAAATGACCTGGTATTGGGAAGGAAGATATAACGTACTCCTCAGGCTTCTGAGCACAACTGGATGCATTTTAGTCTAAAAAGATTTCTCAACAAAATTTTAGATGTAGGCAGAGGAGTAAGTCAGATTATTGGATATAATGTTCATGTATAAAATAANTTTTGTTTTTATATATCAGCAACAAAATTGTTAGAATTAGACATTTTAGAAAACGCTCTGTCAAAGTTATCAGAGATGCCTACATTGGTGNTTCTAAATAGTCTTTGGCTGCTGTGTGTTTTGTATCCTTTCAAACTTTTGATAGTTTTACTAAGTTCTTGACTCATTGAGTAGATTGCACTCATATGCTTGTCTTTAAGTGTATCGTCTTTTAAAATTTAAATTTTGTTTATGTGTATGTGCATGTATGTGTGAGTATGNGCATGTGCAGTGCCTGTGGAGGCCAGAAGAGGGCGTCAGATGCTCTGGAGCTAGAGTTAATGAAGGTTGTGTGCTACCTGATGTGGGTGCTGGGAACCAAATCTCCTCCTTGGTGGAACCATGACTGTGCTGAATTGTTGAGCCGTCTCTCCAGTCCTAACTGCACCTTCTTTCAGAAATCCAGTCTTTCCTCAGATGTGCTACGATTAGAAAATCAAAAACACAAAGCCAATAAAACTCACTNAACGAAACTGGAAGGATTTTAGCNCTCAGATTCGGTGACTATCCTTTGGGGCAAGTAGTACTCACAGAGTCCTTTACACTTCTAATCAGGGTCAGCATGACTTAGACCACAGAAGTACCGATTCCAGGAGAGAGGGCATCTTCTGCATGTGTATCTCTTTAGATTTCAGAAGACAGGCATGCGTTCTTTGAGTTCCCTGCTTGTATGAGATGCTTCTTAAAGTTTTCAGAGAGATGATTTGTCTAGAAAGGTAAAGTAAAAGGAAAATTGGTTTTAGTTTGTATATAAGGCGTTTAAAAAATTACTGTGAGTTTGTTCTTTTGGACAAACATTTGGTGTAGACTTAAACGTTAAGGTGAAGGTTAGATATTGACTCTTGAATAATTCAAGATGCACAATGACTCTTAGAGAACATTGTATTAGTTAATTATTCCTGGCTTTAAGAGAATTTGTTTCTAATAATATTAGTTGAATTTGACTTAGCTCTGTAAAGAAGATTATAGCCAAATAAATACTATGAATTAACTAAGTCAGTAATTACTGGGTCTCCCGTCTGTATTTGGGTTTTAGAAGGGTGTAATCTAGTGAGCAGTGATGGTTGGAGGAACCGGGACTACTGAAAAGCCCCCCCCCCGGCTTATAAGAGCTGGTAGAACTAGATGATTAAACATTGGAGCTCAANACATAACCCATGTGTGTTCTAGNATTATCAAATCTCTTCTATCTAGATTGGTGACTTTAAGTTTGATCAACCACAATTCACTGTTGAAAATATGATTTACACCATGACTTAGTATTAACATACATTTGTGAGGAAAATGCTTGTTTCTNCTCCAGGTAATACACATTGATAATTCCTATCTTACTGTAATTTGTTATATTTCTCTTCAGACATGTGGGTGGTGGCTCCTGAATTTGGCTTAGTTGCTTATTAACGTGTCACAAGCTTCAGTTGAAAATGCTGATTTAAGACTCTTAAGACCCAATTTCTTCTTTGATGCTCTCTTGAATTTGATCCTTGGCACTATGCCCAGCCAAACCCAGCTCTGGTTTGGCAGTTATAAATATCTCAACCCCATAAGCTATTCATCTTGATAAAAGAATGCCTGGACTGGGAGGTTATTTTGACCCTGGACCATGAAAGAGAAAATGAGATAATGCATAATTAGAGTTATGTCTTTCTTTGTTCACAAAGTTCTGTTTTGTAGTCTACTTTCTACTTTTAAATCATTGATGGAAAAAGTGGTCAGTTTGATTGAAATAAAGTCACAGGCTAGAGGAAGATGTAATAAAATAATTCAGAAACAGAAACTGGGTCAGAAACCTCATTCAGAATGTCAGCATTTGTGCATTGGAACTGAAAAATCTTTATTCTAGATCATTGTCATGAAGAGAGTTCAGAGTGGCTATATGTGAAACAGTGACATAGAGCCCAGGGGGAGCAATCGTTTGCATAGAACCAAAACAATTCTGTCTGTCTCCAAGACAGGGCATTGCTGTTCCTTCTGTCAAGAANTGAAGTCTGTGGGACTGAAAGTTCAGCTCAGTGGGAGAACACTTGCTTGGCATGTGGGAGGTTCTTGGTTTGAGCAATCTCCTCCAACCATTTACTCCAGTTGAGAGTGGGCTGGCATTACAATGAACTTTGTTTAATAGAATGCTGTCAATTATTGTGGTCCTGTGGTATTTCTATGCTAAGGCACCAGAAAGTCGTGAGCTTTTTTGTTTGTTTATATTTGCATAAAGTCCTTTAGCTACCATGTACAGAAAGCCTTTAAAAAGGTCGTTATTTTAACATGTAAAGACAAAAGGCAAATAGAAGAAGGTATTTAGAAAATGAACTATAAACTAACCATGTTGGTGTCATGAACTTAACCCTTTGTGGGGAAAGAGAAGAGGAATCTAGTATTGTATGTTTATGGGGTTGTGTGGGGTGATTCTCCAGAGACCAGGACTCAGGCTTGAGCCATTAGCAGTGATTACAACAGTTGATGGACGTGAGCACCAGGGGCTAAAGTGACCTGGTTAGACATCAGCAGTGCTGAGAGGTCTGTCCCCTGCACTGATGAGAGCCTGTGCTTCTCACATTGAGCTTACTCCATACAAGTGTAGCTTCTCCAGGGATCGGGAAGAACTGAGAGGAGGGAGAGGATTACTGGGACCAGTTACAGGGACCAGTTACAGCCTCAGTTGCTGTGGCAACATCATCTCAAGATTATAACACAGATCGTCCATCTTCCCCTCCATTCTATTTATCCCCTTCCATCTAGCATGTCTGCAGTACTATATAAGTTTCCTGCTGTCATTACACAAACTCTTCATTTTTCTGTTGCATAATGAACAATTTCTTGACTTTATTATAATTACCTAACACACTGCCAAGACCTTTGAAAGGTCTGAGACTTCATTCTACTTGCTAACGAAAGCTTAGTTCTTCAAATGGTGATGGTATCTCAGAGTCATTTTGATTTGCATTTCCCTGATGACTAAGGTTGTTGAACAATTTTTTAAGTGTATTTCAGCCATTTGAAATTTTTCTGTTGAGAATTGTCTGTTTAGATCTGTACCCATTTTTAATTGGATTATTTCATATTTTGATGTCTAATTTCTTGAGTTCTTTATATATTTTAGAGATGAGCCCTCTGTCAGATCATTGGTGAAGATCTTTTCCCATTCTGTAAGCTACTGTTTTGTCTTATTGATAGTGTTCTTCGCCTTACAGAAGCTTTTCAGTTTCAGCAGGTCCCATGTATTAATTATTGATCTCAGTGTCTGTGCTTCTGGTGTTATATTCAGGAAGTGGTCTCCTGTGCCAATTCATTCAAGGCTACTTCCTACTTTCTCTTCTATCAGGTTCAGTGTAACTGGATCTATGTTGAGGTCTTTGATCCACTTGGACTTGAGTTTTGTGCATGGTGACAGATATGGATCTATTTGTAATCTTCTACATGTTGACATCCAGTTATGCCAGCACCATTTGTTGAAGGTGCTTTCTTTTTTTACACTGTTTAACTTTTGCCTCTTTGTCAAAAATCAGGTGTTCATAGGTGTGTGGATTTATGTCAGGGTCTTTGATTCAGTTCCATTGATCTGAGTGTCTGTTTATATGGCAATACCAAGCTGTTTTTTTTTTTATTACTATAGTGCTATAGTAGAGCTTGAAGTCAGTGATGGTGATACCCCTAGAAGTTCCTTTATTGTACAGGACTGTTTTGTTTTTTGTTTTTCCTGGGTTTTTTGTTTTTCTATATGAAGTTGAATATTGTTCTTTTGAGGTCTGTGAAGAATTGTGTTGGGATTTTGATGGGGATTACAAAGAATCTGTAGATTGCTTTTGGTAAGATTGCCATTTTTACTATATTAATACTACCTATCCATGAGCATGGGAGATCTTTCCATTTTCTGATATCTTCTTCAATTTCTTTCTTCAAGGACTTAAAGTTCTTGTCATATAGGTCTTTCACTTTGGTTAGAGTTACCCCAAGATATTTTATATTCTTTGTGGCTATTGTAAAGGGTATTATTTCTCTGATTTCTTTCTCAGCCCATTTTTATCATTCATTACACAAACTCTTAAGTCTTGGAAAGGCCAAGTCTCTGATGACTGTACAGTAATTGACCAAAGTTCCTGAATTCATTCATTTAGAGTTGAAACTGGGTATAGGAATACCAAGAGATGGATGACCTATACCAATATATATTTACTTGCTTTTACTCTGTAACTGTGCCCTTTATCCTCCTGATGATCACATTTTTAAAAAATTAAAATTGCTTTTTAGGATAACATATAAAGTAACGGGGTTACTGACAAGGTTAATTGCCCCAGCCAGTATACTAGCGACCCTTAGCTGTGTCTTCAAGAAGCCATTCCATTCCTCTATCAGGTCAGAGTGAGGTCTGTGTGAGACCAGTGGATTTCATTATTGTGGGGAATATCACTGTACTTTCTACACAATGCCATGAGGGATCTCCATCCTTAACTGGAGTTCTTGCCAGTCTTGATCAAAATAAATCATTGCNTTTTCCAAGGTAGAAGGTCCTGATGTAATTTTTCATTGGTAGATAGGCTTATCTCTTTGAGTCATGGTTCTGTATTGGAGGTTTAGGATTACATCCCTGTGGTTGATATATTGCAAAGTTCCTGGTGATAGAAGCTAGATTAATCTTGGAGCTTGATATGGTGGTGCATCTCTTTTAATCCCAGCACTTGGGATGCAGGGGTAGGAGAATCTCTGTGAGTTTGAGGCCAACCTGGTCTACAAAGTAATTCCAAGATAGTCAGGGCTACAGAGTAAAATCTTGTTTTATCAAGAAAAAAAAAAGAGAGCTAGATTAACCATGGGTAGAGAGAGCCTAAGCTGATGAGGTTATAATTAAATGGTCCCTAAACTTGAAATTATGAATTCTGTTCACTTAGGGTTAGTCAACAAGAGTAGGTGGCTGCCATTTAGTGACAGAGTCACACTGTCCTCCTTGTTTTCAGTANGTGCTTTCTGGAAGGAATTATTATGAGGTACAAAGATCTTCTTGCCTGTTATCATCAGTCTCTTCCCCATGATCTAGACCCTTGTCAGTTTCTAGGGATCTCCCAATTAAGCGATGCCTTTGATGGTAAGAATGTGCATATTATTTCATTGTTCACTTCTTCTCTGTGCACATGGCCATGTGCTGTGCCCACAGGTTGGTCCATTCAGAGAATTCCCTCCCACTGCTGTCTTTGAGGGCCAGCCTAAGGGGTAATATGAACCAGCAGCTGTCTATTAGTAGCTCATACCAGCATCCTGGACAGAACTACTGTCAGTTCAGGTCAGTATTTGTTATTTATCAGCTCACCAAGGGTGCAGTTCCTACCCCTATCCAATTAGGTCTCAAGTATGAGCTGAGGGACATTCCTGTGGGGGTGAGTGACATGGGGACTGGGCCACATGTTCTTGAAGATTTTTCTTGTGATTCCTGAATCTGACTGACCATGACTCTAGATATACTACTTTCATTTTATACAGTTTTGCTCAGAATTCCTTTTGTGGAAGAAGTTTGAGGTCTAAGATACCTTGAGAAGAATTCACATTTGTGTAAAGAAAAGGAATACAACAATATTGGCCAGAGGAGGAAATGAAACTTCAATGCTTACATACCAAAACCTCAGTCAGCTAGCTTGGGAGCTCTGCAGCAAATGGTATCTGTTGGTGTGTCCCGAAACAGGTTCAATAGCCAGATCTGTGTACCCATGTATCAGTCATCAGACGCAGGCCTTGGAAACGGTGTGATCTGGAAATGGTTATGTGTCTGCAGAGGTAGACTCCAAATAAGCCAATAGCTAGAGGTTGTTAGCCTTTCCTAATCAGTAGCAAGACATTCCTTCAAGGAGCTCCCTCAGCCATCCTAACCTAGGGCATGGGGTGTGCCTGAGCGTGGAGATAAGTGCTGGTGATTGTAGCTGCACACCCATGGTTCGATCTTCAGCCTCAGTGATTCAGAACATTCTGATAGCTGCTTTTCAAACAGTGCCCTGTCCTCTGTGGCAGGTGGTATGTCCTCTTTTAGTAGCCTAAGGGCTATACTGTAAGCCTGAGTCTGCCTGAAAGTCTGCTTACTATCTTTCTTTTCAGCATTTGCTTCTTGGTCTGTATCACCGCAAATGTGTAGAGCGAATCTTAAACGGTCTTATTAATTGAAAACACCAGGCCAGGTATTGAGGTAAATTCTGAATGATCAGAGAGACAGAACAAGCCACAGCCA
>LZPO01017385.1:300453-310898 GCA_001675575.1 Neotoma lepida | reverse complement strand
CACCAGATCTCTTTACAGATGGTTGTGAGCCACCATGTGGTTGCTGGGAATTGAACTCAGGACCTCTGGAAGAACAGTCAGTGCTCTTAACCTCTGAGCCACCTCTCCAGCCCTGGTAATTGTTCTTATTGTATATAGTTTTACTGTGTTAGAGTTAAAACCTTTCCTTTTTATTTAGACAATACCTGATAATTATTCTTTTTGTATATAGTTTTACTGTGCTAGAGNTAAAACCTTTCATATTTAGACAAAAAGGGGAAAATGTTGTGGGGTATTTGATTATACTTAGCCTTGGATCAGGGGGTAGATCCAGCAACCAGTTGACAAGAATTAGCCATAGAGATAAGAGGACCTAGTAAGACAGATAGAGAGATGAACAGGAAGGAGTAGGGAGGGACTTAGAGATTTGTGGTCCANTTTGGTTTGGGATGGAAGGAGAGATGCTNTCTTGCTGGATCTCCTGCCAAAAGGGAAGGTCAGCTGTTTGCTTCTCAACTTCTCTGATCTAGCAGGTTTTCACCACAACATCTGACTCCCAAGTCTTTATTGGTAAACAGAACAACTTAGATGAAAA
Source organism: Neotoma lepida (assembly GCA_001675575.1). Lineage (NCBI taxonomy): Eukaryota > Metazoa > Chordata > Mammalia > Rodentia > Cricetidae > Neotoma > Neotoma lepida. The sequence continues at coordinate 310,324 of LZPO01017385.1, read as the reverse complement.
CAACACACAAAGACTTTTCTCATAGGTAAGTCTAGATCCTATTAAGTAGACAATCAAGATTAACCATCATNGAGTTGAAAAATGGCTCAGTAGGTAAAGGCACTGTCAAGCCTGATGACCTGAGATCAAAACCCAAGACCCATGACTCTTACAAATTGTTCTTTTCCATCCACACTCATGTTGTANTGTGCATGCATACACACACACACATATACACACATAAATAAATGTAAACTCTAAAATTATTTTATTATATTCATTTATTTTATGTGTGAGTGTTTTGCATGCATGTATGTCTATGCACCATGTGTATGCCTAGTGCCCACAGGTCAGAAGAGGGAATCCAGTCCCCTGGAACTAGAGTTAAGGATGATTTTGAACCACCATATGGGTGCTGAGAATTGAAGCCAGATCCTCTATGAGAGCAACAAGCATTCTTAACCACTGAGCCCTGTGAACTTAACTTGAAAAATTTTTTTTAAAGTGGGGAGGAGTGCACTGAAGAGACGGCTCCATGTTTAAGAGCACTTACTACTCTTGTAGAGCACTCACATGGCAGCCCACAACCGTCTATAACTCCAGTTCCAGGGGATCCAACACCCTCTTCTGATATCCATAGGTACCAGGCACACGTGGTACACATGCATACATGCAGAAGGGCTAAACACTCATACACATAAAATAATAAACCTTTTTAAAATAAAGAATAACTGTCACAACAAACAATCAAAACTAACTTTTCCTTTCTTTCTTGTTACCCATTTAGAGAAATTAGTCAAATTTAGAGAAATGTTACCAATTTAGAGAAATTTCAAGAGAAATCAGAACAGACCATTCTAGAACAATACACATCTTCTAAGTGTGCCTTGTTATAATCCAGTATTCCAAGTGTTCTATAATATAAACATGAGTAAAATTATGAATTTTATTTAAAGTTGAAAGCTATTCCCTGAAAAAGTGCTTTTGGTGGCAGGAGATTTATTAGCTCTGTTTCTGCTCTACTTGATGCTTCTGGTCTCCTTTCTCACCCTTAGGCTGCTTCTTCCTCATCCAGAATTAAAATGGGAGAAGTANAAACCATGACAGGAAGCATCTGTCTGCACTACAGTTGCTTCTAGCTACAGCTAATGTCTACAGTCAACTCTGGCTGATAGTCAAAGCTGGCTTCCCTTCCCACAGCATTTCTAGAAGCCCCCATCTTGAAGGGCCTGTGCTCTGTTTGCCTTCCACTGGTGACTTACATTTCCTCCTGAGGAGTAAATCAGGTAAGCCAGCCCTCTTTGGGGTTACTTCTCCTTTCTGAGTGGGACTCTCAAACTAAATGTGAAGTGACTGTGGACTAGTTCTGCTCTGCAGAGCCCTCTACTACTCCATAAGAAACATTTTTTTTCCTGCTTTTGAAGTAGATGCAATTAATACTCAGGATAGGTTTAGCTCTGTCTTTGTCTNTTTCTCTGCACTTCACACTGATAGCTTAAGCCTCTTATCTTACTTATCTATGTTTTTTTTTGTTTTTTTTTGTTTTTGTTTTTTTCGAGACAGGGTTTCTCTGTGTAGCTTTGCGCCTTTCCTGGAACTCACTTGGTAGCCCGGGCTGGCCTCGAACTCACAGAGATCCGCCTGCCTCTGCCTCCCGAGTGCTGGGATTAAAGGCGTGCGCCACCACCGCCCAGCTTTATCTATGTTTATATATTTAAATTTCATCACCACTCATCCATTGCATTACCAAACTATCTTTTGTTTTATTGTGTTTTGTTTTGTTTTCAAGACAGAGTCTCACTATGTAGCTCTGTATGGCCTACAACTCACTATGTAAATGAAGATGGCCTTGAACTCACAGAGACCTGCCTACTTCTGCCTCCTGGGTGCTAGGATTAAAGGCATGTGCTACCACACCCAGACCAAGCAGCCATTTTTAGTACCTCCCCAAATACTTCTACTCCACAGTTGAGCTTTCTTGAGAAGACCCCTAAGGAGCTTGTGAGTGAATGTGCCAAGTCAAGGAACAGACTACAAAATCAAATCCTCTCTTTTCTCTTAAACATATGTCCCAGAGAAGTGGTTTCTGTGTGATTTTTTTCCTAGGGAAACATAAACAAATGTTTATTTACCCCAGATGGGGCACTAACAACAGACCAAAGAAATGGTTCCAACAAAACCAACTTAGTGAACTGATGAGTTTGAGGACCATGAGTGACTCAAAGATAACTTTATTACCAAAAATCCCACCCCAGCATGGATGACAACTGATGAAAGCTGCATCCTTGGGGCTCCCTGCTCAATTTACAGGCAGCTCCACCACAGTCTTTCCTCCAAGCAAGTCTTTACTACCCTTATAATCTGGGGAAAGGGCCTTATGAATCTTGTACTTGCCTGAGCTTCCTCAGTCTTAGGAGCTTCCTCTCAGGAAGGAATGTTTCAATTCAGAGGAAATTGCTATAGAAAGGGGGTGATGAATGAGGTCATTTTCCTTACTATTGCCAAACATTTGGGTAATCGCTCAGCTTTCTCCCTGGACCAGACAGTTTTGCCCACATGTCCAGTTCTGGTAGCCATCTCTGTTATAGTAACTGAGATCCCCCTCCATGGTTAGGTCCACTTCTTTGATCAGTATGCCCTCATAGGTTGTCCTATTGAGTGTGGATGTCTTAGCTTGCCTATGCTGGATGCAAAGCCTAAAGTCATACATTTATATCAAAGAACCAGTAAATCAAAGTGACGAAATTTGGGATAGAAATGAAATATTGAGCATAGTTAATTAAGTGAGGACAAGGGAGTGAGTCTCATTATCTTTTCTAGCCTAAGCCTGTCACAGTATTTTCTCACATGTGAAGTTACTTGACACAGATTTTGACAGAAAACCAATTTAGCATAATGGTTATGTGCACATGTTTTGAAAGTTAGGTAACTTGGATTTTAATTCTCATTCTTTAGTAGATATGTGGTCTTACACAAACTACCTTAGCAGCTTCACTGAGAGGTAGGAACACTCACTTTTACTCTTTAAAGCATCCATTTGTTTAAATCATATTCTGAAGCCCGGAGCAATCTAAATTTCCCTTACAGGGAGCATATAACCAGGATAATTGTTCAAAGAGAATCCCCCAAAGTNACCAGCAACCCAGGAGACTAGTTCAAAGAGCCATGGCTAAAGGCTCCAAGGCAAGAAGGGAACCAGTTTTGTGATTTGAAGTGGAAAATGGCAACCCATTTGGATTTTAAGTGGGAATTAAATANNACCTAGAGAAATCCATATAAGTGGGTATCCAGAAGGTAAGAACTCAGTTTAGGAAAAGAACAAATCTNTAAAAATTCTCAGCTGTAGTAGTTTGGAGATCTCTTCTCCACTCTTACACTATTGATTGGACAGCTATGTCCTGTCTCTTTTCAATGNAAGTCTCACTCCCATCAATTTAGACANCACTCTCAAGCTGGCCTTAACCTATTTGTATTGCAAAATTTTATGCAAGTTGCATGATGAAGACCCAGGCCCCCAATCCTGAATGAGTCAACTAATGGCCTAAAACAGGGTCCAATAATGCATGACAGAACGCTGGCTACTGGAGATGAGTGTTTGTTTCCCTGTTTAAAGTTGGACTGTTTAAAGGTGGTTGTAGAGATGGCTCTGGAGTTAAGAGCACTGGCTGCTCTTCCAGAGGACCTGGGTTCCAGTCCAGCACCTTCACAGTGGCTCACAGCCATCTGTAACTCCAGTTCCGGGAGATCCAATACCCTCTTCTGAACTCCTCAGACACTGCATGCACATGGTATACAGATATAAATTCAGAAAACCCATTCACATAAAAATAAATAAATAGAAATTGAAATTTGACCCAATGAATATTCACCTGAAGATATCTGTCTTAAGGAAGAAAAGCATATAAGAAAACTAAAAAAAAATAAGCACTACACAAAAGTGGGAAGTAAAACCAGAAATGGAGATTTTCTATATGTTTAATCAATAATCACTACATCCATACAAGTTACATTTAACCTTAACTAACATGTAACAACCAAAATCTAATATTATGCTATTTTTAAGAATTCCAAATAAGTCAAAGTGTTAAATTATAATCAATATATGTGATGTCTCTCAAACACAANAAAGAAACCCATAATTCTATTGAGAAAATGTCAGATTTCTCATCCCTATTAAATAATATTGAGCAAATATTCTATGAATATTGGGTTAAAAACATACATTTTTTTAACTTGGACAACTACCTGCCTTGAGACAGACATAATTAAAATATAAGCAGAAGTCAACCCCCTTTTCCTGCCCACCTATTTCTGAAGCTCATTTATATACATTACCATGAGATCTAGACCTCATTAAGGGGATTACCTCAATGCTGTACTGCTTCTGCCTAGTGATCAAACTATGGCTTGCAAGAATACATGCAGGGGATGNGATGGGTCCTGTTCGTTATATGTACAGGTAATATTCATTGCCCACANATAACAGAAAANCTAAAAAATAACTTTTTTGTCTCACATGATATGAAATCCAAGTAAGTTTGTGCGTTAGCTAAGTAATTAACCATAGATGCAGAGTCTTTCGTTGTAGTATAACTTTCTCCATCATCCAGCTTTACATGCAGACACAGCATNTCTTTCCTATTCGAATCTTAGTCATGAACAATTAAATAATGCCCAGAATTCTCTTTAGCCAGAACTGTAGAAGGCAACCTGTTGGTTTCCATACTGTTCACTGATGAGGAAGCACACCTTCTTAAAATGTGTCTCCACTTAGGCTGACAGAAAGAGAATGAGGTGTAAGGGGAGAATCACGGTTTTGTAGAAATGATGAAGAAAGAGAAGAGATGCTTAATAAACAACACTGATGTCTGTTCATTCATGTTTATGCTAAAATTAACTTTAAGGACCACAAGTGAAACAGACTCAGATTTGCTGGAACAAAGATAATATTCATTGCTCCCTTTCTCCTAAGCATGGACTGATATTCTTAAGTTGTACAAGTTTCACCAATTTCCCAATCAAAATGACAGAGAAAAAAAATTTGGTAGTATTTCTAAAAATGTATCCCTGGCACTCTAGAAAAATTATATTTAAAAGGACTCTGGTCATACAGGTTTGGACAGGAATGAACACGCTTCTTTTTCTTGTCATTTTTACATTAAAAGGCTTTGAGGAATCCTGCCATTAAATAACCAATAATGAGCTAATAGGATCCAGTCATTGTGTTCAAATCTAGATTCTATCACTTTTCAGCTGTGCAGGCTCCATAATCCTGTGTTTCTCATTTGGGAAAAGGGGAACCTAAAAATGCTTAAAACTTAATTGGGTTTTACTACGAGATGTGTGTGTGGTATCCATGAGGAACTTTCAGCACAGTGCTGTAGGCGAAAGTTTGTCTGGTCCCGGTCCCACCTGGCTCCCACAGCCACTTAGACCCAAGTAAACACACAGAGGCTTATATCATTTACAAACTTATGGCTTAATGGCTCAGGCTTCCCATTAACTAGTTCTTATATCTTAAATTAACCCATTTCTATAAATCTGTACACTGTGGCTCGTGGCTTACCAGTACCTTACATCTTGTTTATCCTGGCGGTGGCTAGCAGCGTCTGTTCTGCTCTGTCTTTTTCTTCCTCTCTCTCTAGTCAGAATGTCCCACCTAACCTTATTCTGCCTCACCATTAGCCAAACAGCTTTATTTATCAACCAATCAGAGCAACACATTTTCACAGCATACCGAATATCACCCATCACAGTGCTTTGTCCATTCACTCATTTAATGTGTCTATTGGTTATCTACCACATGCCAAGATCCCAGGCATCCTGGAGCTAACTATCAGATGATGGAGACAGGAGACAAATGATAAGCAGACAAAAAGCAAATGGAGCCATTTCAGATTGTGATGACTACTCTGAGGAAATGTTGCAGACCATGACTAGGATGTTGTGTTATTGGGGTTTCTATTGCTGTGAAAAGACACCATGACATTTTCTTTCAAACCACCACATTCCACTCACTGGCCCCCAGAGGCTGATAGCAGATCACATACTTTCAACATATAATGGCACAGGATACACATTACCATTCCAAAATGTAGGGAAGGGAGCATAGTGAGGAAATACTAGGCCAAAACACAAACAAAAATCAGCTTGGCAAACACCAAACTCTGCATCTCCATGTCTAATGTCAAAGTGCTCTTCAGATCTCCAACTCCTTTTAGCTCTGACTGCAACACAGTTCTTTCTCCTGGGCTGGTTCCACCCCGTGTCAGCAGCTTTCCTTGGCAGGTATCCCATGACTTTGGCATCTCCAATGTCTTGGGTCTCCAAGGAAATCCAGACTTCACCTTCACTACTTCACACAATGGCCTCTCTAGGCCCCCATTCATGGACACCCCTGACACATGCCTGGCCTCAGTAGCTTTCCTTAGTCATGGAGGGAGATTCCATAACCCCTTTCTTATATCTGTGATTCAAAACCAGAACATGTGGCCAAAGCTGCCAAGTTTTGTTGCTTGCTAGGGCTGGAACATGGCCCCTTGTTCAAAAACATTTTCACCAGCTTTCTGTTTTCAGTGTTTTCCTTCATTGCCTAAGATTGGCTGTCCTTGAACTCCCTCTGTAGATCAGGCTGGCCTTGAACTCAGTGAGCCTTCTGCCTCTGCCTCTGGAGAGCTGGGATTACAGGTGTGCATCACCACCCCCAGGTCTAAACTTTTCTTTAATTCCTTTTCACAAGTTGGAAGCTTTAGCTTAACTGAGTGTGGTCTTGTCCTGAGGTCACCACTCCCTTTATTCCACTTAGCACCAAGCTTTCCTTCCATCTGTTTATCTCCTTGTACATAGGACTTATCTCCATTCCACTTCCTGGTGCCCTTTTTCTCCTCAAACTGCACACATTTTATATTTTTCCTTTCTCATCTTGCTCCTTTTCATTATAGATCTGCATAAGAGTGACCACTAATAACCACATGACAGAGTCAATACTAGGCTGTTTTGAGATTTCCTCTGCCAAAACAATCTAAATAAATCTCTTCAATTTAGCCTCAGGCAGACTTTTCAGATAAGGGCAAAAAGCAACTATATTCTTTGCCAAAATATCACAAAAATGGTCTCTANGTTGCATACAAATATTCTCCTCTGAGACCTCTTGAGCCAGGCCCCCACAATTCAAATCACCTCAGCACCACTGTCTTCCATGTTTCTACTAGTACGGCCCATTCAGCAGCATTTAAAGCATTAAAAGCATTCAACTGCTTTTCTAATCCAAAGTCCATATTCCTCCAACAAAACTATGGTCAGGCCTGTCACAGCAATACCCCAGTCCCTGGTATCAACTTCTATTTTAGTTTGGGTTTCCATTGCTGTGAAGAGACCATGGCAACTCTTATAAAGGAAAACATTTAATTGGGGCTGGCTTACAGTTTCAGAGATTTAGTTCATTATCATCATGATGGGAAGCATGGTGGCATGCAGCAAGACATGGTGCTGGAGAAGGAGATGACAGTTCTATATTTGGATTCACAGGAAGCAGGAAGAAACAGTGAGCCACTAGGCCTAGCTTGAACTTCTGAAGATCTCAATACCCATTCCCAGTGACACACTTCCTCCAATAACACCACACCTACTCCAACAAGGCAATATCTCCTAATAGTGCCACACCCTATGAGCTTATGGGTGACATTTTTTTTTCAAACCATCATAGATGTTTTAGATGGGAATCACAGAAGGGCATTTATGAGAAAAAAGTTTTACCCTAAGTAATTTTACTCTGAGTAGGCAGAGGTAGTTACCAGCCATTCATTCACTCATTTACCAAACAAATGCTAAGCACTTACTATGTTCTAGACTCTGGAAACAAATCAATTAACAAGATAGACAGATTTTATACTTAGGTCATCCAGCTTCTTTCTGAGCCTGTGCTCATTTCACTATTCATGGTCCAATCAAAATCTAGCCAGAAAAAGAAACAGGTCTGTCAGGAATTACTTTTTGCTTTGCAGATGAATGGAAGCATTAAGAAGCCAAATCTAAAATAGTGAAGCAACCTACAGATTAATGAAATCAGGAAGTCATTCCTTTTGTTGCATGGGTGACGCTGAGAAAAGAGGGTGTTCCCATAGTACAGACAAAACAAAACTGCAGGGTTTTATATGGCTCAAGAGGCCATATGCCACAAAAAGCAGAAAAAGAGAGAGTAAGAAATACCCTGGCTTCCCCCTTCCCTGCTGCCAGACTCCTTACAGTGCTTCTCACTGCTTAGGTAGGTTAAGGGCCAAAGAAGAAAGAGCATGTGGGATGCAGTAACAACAGAGAGCACTAGACAGGTGGGAGCCTCTCAGGGTCAGTAGCAAACAGTTACACCAGTGTGCCCCCTCCACTGAAATAAGAACTATCAAATGATACAGATGAACGACAAAGATACTATGTAATTCAAAAGGAGGAAAGACTAGGAGCAGCAACAGCAGCAGGAGAGCAGAAAGCAATGTTGAGTCCCACAGAAAGGTAGGTCTGTGAGTAAATAAAAGTAAGTAAGTAAATGTTTATTGTGGCTTGAATCTGAAATATCTCCCACAGACTCATGTTTGGAGTACTTGCTCTTTATCTGATGTATTTGGGGAAACTGTGGAACCTCTAGGAGGTAGAGCTCAGCTGGCTGAAATAGGTCACTAGGAGTGAGCCTCTGAAGGTTATTACCCAGCCTCTGGTTCCTTCTTCCCCAACTCTCTCCTTTCTGGTTAGCCATGATGTGAACAGCCTCAGCACACTCCTGCTGCCATGAACTAAATTGCCATTCCTTCCCCACCATGATGGACTAAAACTGTAAGCCAAAGTCTCTCACCCTGGAGTTGTCTCAGTAAGATATTTTGATCACAGCAATAAAAAGTAACTGACAGAATGTTCATGACAGAAACCATCTTAAGTATTTTCCTGTGGACAAAGAATATATTCAGTCATCTCAAGTCTCTTTACTCCACAGATAAAATGGAGTGTCTATAATATATGTGCACAGTATAGACAGTAATGAAAAACAACCATATAGCTATTGAGGCACAGGAATTGACACATGATTATCTGTGTTTACTTACAGGAAAAAAATTGTTGATTAAAAAATATGTGTGAAACTGGCATGTGTTAATCCCACCGGGTGAAAATAAGACCACTACCACTGTTTTTTTGAGCCAAATTTGAAGCAAGCTTTATTATGCTGGCTGGGTCCATATCCAGGATTCCCAGAGTATGGTGCCAAATTACATTAGTCAGAGGCTTATAAAGGCAAAACCCACAAGGCTATGTACTTCCCACCTTTGTCCAATCAGGGGTAAGCATACATCATGACATACTTCCTGTCTCTGTACCACCTGCCTACATGTGATCAAGCACATCCTGTGCAGTTGAGACAACCAACTTCGTTTACTGAAGTGAAAACACATGGGTTGTTATCTTACAAGAACAACAGCCCCCAGCATCCAGAAAGTTATCTGTCCTTGGGCAAGTGGGGCTTCCAGGTTAGAGGCATTTTTGTTTCATAGATCTCTTAAGCACAGTAATTAAAACTTAAAATGTAGCTTTAGCCCTCATATTCCCCCTTGAGTTGTATCCTGAGTCAAATCCTTGATTCTGTGGTGGCTACCTGTTTATATTGGAATCTAATAACCATCAGCTTAATGGTACCCAGATGGGAATTTATGTATCTAGTTAAGGCCTTAATGATGCAAAGGTCAACAGTAATTAGCAGAAACAAAAGGGCCAAAGGCCCTGTGATGGCTGACATAAGAGTTATTATCTAGGAAGAGCCTGAAATGAGAACAGGGACCAGTCATATATTTTTATTTTATCTCAGGTCCCCTCCCCCTATTTTTGCAATGTTTTTGGGTGTTTTTGTTGTTGT
>LZPO01017385.1:265878-285036 GCA_001675575.1 Neotoma lepida | reverse complement strand
ACAACTGACAGGAATCAGTTCTCTCCTTCCCTTGTGTTGATTCCAGGGATCAAACTCAGGTTGTCCGGCTTGGTGGCAACGGTCTTTACCCAGAGCCACAGTATTGGCCCCACATCTGTTACTAGGTCATGCTTAACCGTTTTCAGGAAAGACAGTTTTCCAAAGTGCTGTATAATGATATTATGTAAATGAAGTTGAGCAAAGTAACTTACTCTTTGTGAGTCAGTTTCTTTCTCAACTTTTCCACTAGTCCCATGCTCACAGAATGGTAAGATAATCAAATAAAACGAATCTACCTAGCAGACATTTGGCAAAAGGCAGGTGTTCAAAGATGTATCCTTTTGCAACACACACTGTCCAGATCCCTTCGTGAGGAAAAGCCTCCAAGCACCGCACTGGCAGGTGTAACATGCAAAGCGCTGGGCCGGTCTCAGACTCTTTTGCATGTAACCGCTGAGACCCATCTGCCTTCGCTCCCGTTTCTCACCACCTAACCACTACCCTCTCCCCGAACCTTTCCTACTTCCTGTTTACGTAGATTGCTGCTTCCTGGCGGAGGGAGCTGAAGAGTTTCTGCCAGCCTGGCTTTCCCCTGGACCAAACTGAGAATGCCTCCTTGACTTTGTTCTGGTTCTTGTAAGCAAAGNCATCACATGAACGAGGAGCAAAACTGCTTCTTGAGCCGCGCCCAGCTGAGTAGCTGGGCCTCTTTCTGGNGGCTGAACTCAATCAGATGGACATTAGTCTTACTGCTTCTGGTATAACAAAGGCAGAAACCTGTCCCTTCTTGTCCCAGCCCCTTCAGCTATGAGAACTAAGCTCAGTCCTCACTTAGCACTAGGGCTGCAGTCACATGTGGCCATGCCCAGCTTTTCACATGGGTGCTGTGGATATAAATTCAGATTCTCGTGCCTGAACAGCAAATGTTCTCACCCACTGAGCCTTCTCCCCAGCACAATGATGGCTATTTTAAATGTCCTTCTTTGAGCCTTAACCAAAGGGTAATTTGGGGAAGCAGGAATAAGAGTTATCAGCCACGTGAGGGATGAAAGCACATGCCTTTAGTCTCAGCTATTGAGAGGCTGAGACAGGAGGGTAGTTTGAATTGAAGAATGAGGCTAGACTGAGAAATATAGCAAGACACACCATCTCATAAAACAAAACAACAGAAAAAAAGCAGATATGACTTTCATTTTATTCTACTCTTTGTTGGCATAGTGATTCACTCGGGCACTGCAAACCATTAGATGCCGACTTAAGATTTTTCTTAAGTTGTTATCTCCTTTACAGATTCAAATGTGGGGCTTCCTTTGCTCTGAGAGNAGCACATTGGCTTTCTCTGAGCCAAGCATTCNTGTAGCAGGGCAGACTCTGAGAAGACAGCCTAACTCCATAGGATCTTTGGAAGCAATGATTCTCAAAAGCACCGTGTGCCTTCTCATACCTCATCACCGTCAGGGTAAGGGCTTCCTTTTCTGTAACGGCTTCCATGGTGTAGGGCCCAATCAGCATCATTTCCAACAGAACTCTGACTTCCTCTCTGATGACACTCGGCCTGTAGTACAGATGACTGTTGGGAGGACCTCATTTCTTCTGTATAATTTTCGCAGTACTCACTCACTGAATGAGATGCACTGCACAATGTCTTTTGTTCCACAAACCGTTGTCCTTACAAAGCCCTTCATGAGCATCCGGTAAAAAGCAAGACTTTGAAAGAACTGATTGACTGGGGAAAACTAGGACAGAATGCTCCAAATCACAGGGCTGATGGTCAGATTCCGGGCTAATGGTCTAATGTCACAATTACGACACTGTTTTGACATGGTAGATTTTAACCAAAGAAAATGAATGAATATAGTCTCTTTGCTTTTATCCATGATAATTGTTTATAATAATAACTCCATNATGATGTTTTCTTATGATATGCATATAACCTAGTTTTTTATCTCTATATGGAAAAAACAAAAAAACTATCTAGAGAGAAGATAGCTCAGGGTTTTGTAAAAATATGATATGTAATTTTGAAAATTGAAAGTCTAGTGTTGAAACCAGAAGTGGTACAAAGTTGAATTCTAACTTGTCACATCTTGAAATCAGATTCTACTATTGGAAAAATTGCAAATATTCAGTATCTTTTATATTAAATATTAATAAAAGTCTATTCATACAATTCAGTCTCAAAAAGTCTGTGACAAGAAAATACATTGGCAATCACATTTGACACATGCAGTAATAAAAACTAGGTTATTTGAAAGGAAAGGGAATGCTAAAATTACATTCTCCTGGGTGTTGCAGTCATATCTTATATGTGTTTATATTCTCACAGATTTTAGACTGTTAGCTTNTATTAGAAAAATTCAGTAAGTATGTATTGGATTAGTTAGTGTTTAAAAGTGATGGAAAGAACCATCAATTACTAATAANTATCTTTTGTATNAAGTAAAAAAAAAAGCTAGTTTAGTAGAACTTTATCCCACTTTTTAATACACCATTTACACTGATATGTTACCTTGTTTCCCAAGGTTTAACATTTGTAACAGAATTACTGGTCCTGAAGGCAAAAGAGCCTAAGCTCAATCCAATCAGTTTACTTATTGCCAAAAATCTTTACTACAGTGTGACAAGTGCCTACAGCTGTCTCCATGAATCCTGGAGGCTCATGACCTGGCCAGGTGTAAACATCTTGTTTTAGTCCATTCTCCTTGCCTTACCAGCTGCTCAGATGAGAGANAAAAGAGCTTTGACTTAGCCAAGCTTGTTGGCAGATGTGGAATTCTACCTCTCACTAGAAGATCCTTGGGGCCACAGTTTAGGAGAACTGCTTTCCTGCATTGTCATGGGAACTGAGTGAGTTTAAGAATATAGGTGACACAGAGCAAGTTCTCAATGTTGGTTCCCTCTTCTTAGCCCTGAGTGTAAAATGACACCTCACACATCTTTAGGAAATGTTTAGTATCTTTTCCCTATTACTAAAAATCTATCAGTGAAGTTCCTATCAGTACTATCATTTGTGGTATGATGGGCAGTGTGATGGTTTAAATGAGAATGCTTCCCTCTACCCCAATGGACACAGATGTTTGAATACTTGGCCCCCAGTTGGTGGTGCTGTTTGGGGAGGTTTAGGAGGTATGGCCTTACTAAAGGAAATATGTCACTGGGNTGGGCTTTGAGAGTTCAAAGACTTGCACCCTTCCCAGTTTACTCTCTCTGCTTTCTTTGTGGTTCCACATATGAGCTCTCAGCTTGCTGTTCCTGCCACTGTATCTGCCGCCTGGTACCACAATTCCATACCATGTGGACTCCTATCCCTCTGGAACTGAAAGCCCAGATAAACTCCTTCTATCCGTTTCTTTGGTCATAGTGTTTTATTACAGCAATAGAAAAGTAACTAATGCAGGCCTACTGTCTTCTTTCTTTAAAAAACAAATGGGACATATTAACCTGTCTATCACAATAAAGAATATAAGTAAAATAAATAAAAAACAATGTCTTCTCTCTACTCACCTGTTCAGCAAAGAATCCAAAGTACCTTCATGCTCAGTGTTATGCACTGTATCNTTTTATATAAAAAGTCAAGCCAAATAGAGACCAGTCTTTCAGGTCTGGGACTCAGAAACCACCACAGAAGGATGGCACAGGCCTGATATCTGAGGCATTTATTAGCTTCAGTCTTAGTGCTAGATTCAGAGAACAAGGAATACAGATAACGGTTTTAGAAGGTAGACTGATTGTTACCCCCNNAAAAATCTATACCCTAGTCCCTAGAATCTAAGAATATGTCATNTTACATGCCAATGTAAATTACAGAATTATGGAAAGGGTTGTGAATGGAGTTAAAGTAACTAGTCAGCTGATTTAAAATTATGGANATTATCCTAGATTATGTGAGCACACTTGGTTTAATCTTAGCATCCTTAAATGTGGAAAAGAGAGATGGAAGAATCAGAATGTCTTAGTCCATTAATGTTGCCATGATAAAATACCTGGATCATTTATACATCTTAGACATACCTCATCTTTCTGAGATACAGAATCAAGATGATAGCAGGATGGGTATCTGGTGAAGTTCCATTCCTTATTTCCAAGATGGCACCTTGTCGCTTCACACTTTGGAGGGGCCAAATATGTCATCACATAGAAGAATGCAGAAGGCCCCAAAAGACATAAGCTGGTTCCCTCCAGATCTCTTATAAGTCACTTAATAATTTTCCAGAAAGTCCCTGTATCTTTTTTTGTTTTCTTTTTTCAAGACTAGATTTCTCCATGTAGTTCTGGCTGTCATGGAACTCTTTCGGTAGATCAGGCCAGACTTGAACTCAGAAATCTGTCTGCCTCTGCCTCCCTAGTGCTGGCATTAAAGGCTTGTGCCACCATGCCTGGCTNGTCCCTGTCCCTTAATACCACCACAATGAGGTTTAAGTTTCAATATGATTTTTGGAAGGGTGTATTCAAACCATAACACAGAAAGCAATATGATCATGAAAACAGAGATGGGCATGACTCAATATCAGGACCCAACCTGTCACTACTGACTCTGAAGATGAGAGGGGGCTAAGGTGACCTCTAGGAGATAGAAAAGGCAGGGGATACATTGTTTTCCCCAGAGGCTCTAGGAAAGACTTCAGCCCTGTGAAACAACCAGATTTTAATCTGTGTAACTGCTCTGATCTTCTGGCCTACAGAAGAGTAAAATGATAAAAATTACGTGGTTTAAGCACCAAGTTTATGATAACTTGTTATGGTAGCAATAGAAATCCAGTGATGGATGGTGGTCAGACATTTACTTCCTATGCAAGACAGTGTGTATATTAGTGGGAGCAGTGCACAGAAATTCAGGCTATGGGATTCTGTGCCAGGGAAGCTGAAGGTGAACACATTAGTGCTGAAGGTGACCCCATCCCAGGCTTTCTGATCTGTTGTCTCATTTATAGGATCATCTGGAGAGGACCACATTTTACTCTCCATGCCTACAGATATAGAGCAGTAGGCAATGTGGACAAACTTTCCCAGAGTCAGCCTCTCTGGATTTTCTTAGTCCCTCTGTGTTCTTGGAAATTAACAGTAGCACCCACTCTCCAAGTATAGTCCCTGTTGGGGAAAACTTCAGACTTCCTGACATGCTACCAGGATTGCTTCTGGTGCAGAAGATAAGACTCTATCATATGTGTGAGTGCCCGTCTTCCTCATAGATTCCCAGAAACTCAGTGTTATGCTTGCTTTCTTGGAACCAAAAAGAAAATCCATCACTACCTACAAGGAAATACCAGACGTGCAAGTATTACTAGTGTGAACAAAAACACCCTGAGTTTTAAACACACACACACACACACACATACACACACACACACGTGCACACACACACACACACAAAACTTTATAGACAACCTTTCTTTCTTTAAAACATTATGATCCCATAAAGTAAATCTTTTTTATCCCATATATACTATGATCCCATAAAGTAAATCTTTTTATCCCATTTATAAAAATCTAAAATCCAGAAGAATTAAAAAGCTCTGTCCCCTATAATGNAAGTGGTAACCCAGCTCAGTCTTACCCCAGAGTCTATATCCTTTGTACACCACACAACCCACTGCCTCAGCTCCACACTGTCCCNGACTGCCCCTAACATAGGGCTGAGATCTGAAACAGAAGATAACCTATGATAATAAAATAGTGATTCAGAAAGCAAAANACTTTTTCAGTCCTGACTTCCTGCTGATATTGCCCCCTGAGTGACATCCCCACCTTAGGCTCCCAGTCAAATGTGTCCATTTCTTCCTGAGTTCTCTTCCCTCCCTCATCCCTAGTTCCTCTCAAATCTGATTTGCCATAAGGAATAGAAGAAAGTGTAACACAGTGGGTTTCATCTTGGCAAGGGCAAGGCCCGAGACAAGCACGTCCANCAATGAGAAGGATTTATTTCCTGCAGCAAGCAAAAAGAACACGGGAGTTAGTTATAAAGCAGTGATCTCCTTGAGCAGAAGCAGCATGGGGATTTTATTCAGGGAACCTGTGTGTATTTTTATAGGTGTTGGCCCGTTCCTGAGCATGCTCGGTTTCGTTTCTTAATTTAAGAANGAACAGTAGTAGCTGTATTTTGGGCATACTTAGCTCATGGTCATAGATCGCAGCATGTGTTGAAAAGATTAAAACGGGTTACAGAAATGGCCCCTAGGCATGCCTACTGCTATCATAGTTCCAGCAGAAAATAAAGGAAAGAGCTTTGCAAGTTTGTCTGTTAAGGGACCAGCCTCATTTAGCAGCTAATAGAAAGTGGAGAGGAAGATGAGATGTCATAGAGGGACTAGGCTAGGGAGAGGAAGGGATCAGAATCCAGAGCCCTATGTGACAGGCACAGCACTGTGTGGCCTAGCAAGTATGAAAGTGCAGCTCGGTTACTGGCTCAG
The DNA here is from genome assembly GCA_001675575.1 of Neotoma lepida. Lineage (NCBI taxonomy): Eukaryota > Metazoa > Chordata > Mammalia > Rodentia > Cricetidae > Neotoma > Neotoma lepida. The sequence continues at coordinate 278,629 of LZPO01017385.1, read as the reverse complement.
AGTCAAGATGGTATCACAGCCCAAGCATGGTGCCTCCTGCCTCGTCTTTCACTGTCCCTCCACCCTAACTCTTGTGTGGGATCCCCAGGCCCATCTTACCAGGAGAAGCAGAGGTAAGCCAAGGAGAGAATAAAAAGGAAGCCGAGGCAGCTGATAGAATAATTGTCCAATTCAGTTTCTTTCCGTCCCTCGGCTGCCACTCTAAAGACTTCTTCCCTTAGCAGTGTTGGTTCTACTATGTTCCTGTTGTGTTATCAGCCTACACCAGTGTTTTCTCCCTGGGGAAGAAAGGTGGTGGTGTGGTTTAGTTATGAAGTGCTCCCCCCCGCCAAAGTCTCATGTGTTGGAAGACTTGGTCTCCAGCTGGTATATTCAATCATTGAGAGGTGAATGAAGCATGTGGACTCTGACTTAATCAATGAATCAGTCCATTGGCAGATTCATAATTTGATGGCATTACTGGGAAGTGGTAGAAACTTTTGAAGGTGGGTCCTAGTTAGACAAAGTAGGCCACTGGGGCCATGTGCTTGGCATGTGTGCTGTCCCAAGCCTCTTCCTCCGCCCTTCTGCTTCCCAACTGCTGTGAGGTCAATAGTTCTAGTCCACCAAACTCGCCCACCATCACAGGAACCAGCTAGCTGTAGATTGCAACCTCTGACACCATGAACCAACATCCTCCTTTGCTGTCCCAGGTATTTGGCATCCACAAGGAAAAGTNTGGCTACCAAGGTATCGATCTAGGCACTCATTCAACAAATATGTTGAACACCAACTATATGTTGGACTGGTGATTCAGAGATCAACAAGNAAGATGTTCCCAGCATTCTCTTACAGGAGCCAAGTCTTATACGGTGGGCTCCATGAGACTCTTCCAAGCCAGACTCAGCTGAGATGCTCTGAGCCACTATGAGGTCTAAGCTTTGAAAGAGATTGATATTTTTGCTTTACAACTTCAACCCCCAAGTATATGCTTATCCTGTAAGGTCATGGGTCATCATGCAAGGAAGAGTGGATAGCCAATTCTCATCAACATGGCATGGTTGCCTGGAGTCTTATGCTGAGAAGAATTATAAAACTCCATGTGTTCCACAGGAAAAGGGGCTAAGCTAAATTGGCAATTTCTGTCAGTATAAGAGAAGGGTGAAGACAACGGTACTACATATTTCTGTCTTAGCATTTATGAATAAAATTTTAATTTTTACCATAGTTTATGACTGTCCACTTTTCAATGGGGCCGTAAGTTCTAGGAATGGCAAGATTGTCTGAAGGGAGGAGGGCCAGAGGCTTAACTCTTCTGAAGGAAGCATGGTAGAACACAGCTAGCACAAAGGGACAGACTCAGGGAAGCATGACTTTGGAACTGGGCACCACATCCTTCCACAGACTGAGCCTGGACATGTCCCAGTCGATTCTTGTTTTTTACACTAGCTGTGCTCTGTGAAGTCTTTGCGAACTCAGAATGAAAGTTTGCAAATGATCTTAGTCCTGAGGGAACAGAAAATTTGTTGCCTGCAGGCCGCTGCTCACATTTTTATCAGTGGTTAATACATAATCTCATTCCATTCATTTCAAAATACTTTAATATAAACTATTACTCAGTATAGTGGCTTGTACCAGTAATCTCAACACTCAGAGCTAAGACAAGAGAATCACAAATTTAAGGCCAACCTGGCCTACATAACAAGATCCTATCTTCTGGAGAAAGGGAGGGAGAGGGAGAGAGAGAGTGTGTGTGACTGAGCAACTTGAGACTCAATGCATATAACACGTGACTGAATGATGCTTATGTGATACATGGTATTTTCTCTGTAAGGCACAGACAGCCTTCTTATGCTTAAGAACAAACACTACATGGCACTTTAGCATCACAATTAGGACCATTTTAAAAAGTGAAACCACCAACAAAAACACAAAAATGGGAGAACCAGTAGTAAGTAGGCTGCAAAAAGAATCTCCTTTACTTGCAAGAGCAGAAACAAGGCAAGCTATTGCTTTGCTCTAGCTCAGCTGGCAATATGCACATTGAATAACCTCTGTTTGTTTTAACTCTCTGCACATGTCTGTGAAGAGCCACAAAAGGATTGATTTGGGCTGACAAATGTCATCAAGTGCACAGATTTGCAATTATAGAATATATGACTAATGAGGATGGGTTACAGTAAACATTCGTGAGCCTGGGTTATGGTACTCCGACAGGTCAAATGGCAAAGCACATAACGTGCTTCTGTGATGCCAGGTAGCTCTGTAGACCAAAATAAGTGCATTTTCACTTTCTGCATCTCATCTGCCCTGCTCCAGCCTGAGAGGTAAGTAGACGCCAAGAAATCTCCTGCCAAATACATCNTCTTTTTCCTTGGATCACAAACCAAAATCTATTCCTACTGGCTCAGGTAGAAAAGGAGGCTATTGCTGAGCATGGTGGTCCATATCTTTATATGGACTCAGAAGGCAGGGGTAGGTGGATCTCTGTGAGCTCAAGGCCAGCCTGGTCCACATAGTGAATTCCAGGCCAGACAGGGCTCTTGCTCCAGGGGAAAAGGAGGTGGTGGTATTTAAATATATACACAAAGTAACCTTTAGAGAACACCTAAGTGCCGGGGTCATAACCAGGCCACCATGAAAGGGACTGACACAAAACAGAAGCAGCTCCACCTCTCACATGGCCCTATCCTCTGCCTTCCTCCTGTGCTTCGGAGTGTCTGCTGTCCTTTTCTGCTTCTCTGNGCAGACAGGCTTCCTCTGCTTTCTCTGGCTTCCCTGCACCTTCATAACACTGGCTCTTATGTGGTTTTGGCTTCCGCAGCACTGATTCTCGCCAGCCTCTCCAAGGCCNATGCACTGCACACCTGACATGCTGCCCTGTCTATCACTGCTCGCATTTCTTGTAACAGATGGACCGAGAGCACCTCTGGCTCCAGTGTTGGCCTCCAGTCAGGCTTGGTCCCTGGCTCTGTCCTGGNAGTCTGATCTGNATGCTCCGTGGCTTCTGTCATTGCTCTGTGTATCTTTCTGCTGCCTCGTGGCTTTGTTTGCTCAGCGGTCCTGTTTATTCATGGTTTCTGCTGACTCATGAAGTCTGACTCCTGACTGCTGCTTCGCACACATTGTTTTCCTGTTTCTCCAGTTCAGATGCTTAAAAGAGAAACACCGTGGAACTCAGGTTTTAAAAGATTACATTTTAAAGTACAGAGTATACAAAGTGGTGGATTTCACTGTGGTGTTTTGACATACATATGCCATTATACAGTCATTCAGCCCCCCCATCTTCCTGATGCATCCTGACTAGTCCCTTCCTCTTCCCAAACTACGCCCTTCTTCCAATTTTACATCACATTGTATTTTTCAAAGGGAGAGAAAATGGAAGAATTTAAGACTGCTTTTCAATTTTAGAAATGTTATAAGGTGCAAAAGTATACCTTTCAAACTAGGTGATAGATTGATAAACACATAGATATGCAGTGCTGAGAATCACACTCAAGGTTTTAACCACACTAACTAGTCCCTCTACCATGGAAAAACACTCCCAGCGCAAGGAAATATCTTAAATATGCACATTTGTTTGTGTGATTGTGTACATCCCACAGAAAACCATTAGAAGAAANNATACTAGCTGTAGCATTTTTGGCTTATTCATCTTCTCATTTTTTTTTCAGTGGTGAACACACACTGTTTATGTAATTTCAAAGCACACCACACTTTAAGACGTGGTTTAGAACCCCTATCTGTTGATTGAAAATCTGTAATCAATCTTCAAGTCATTTGTCCNGTCAGCCTTCAATATCATAGAAACCAACAGCTGCCGAAGTAACCAGGCAGCTTCGGCGGTTAGAAATGACAGCTGGTGAAGCGAAGGCCTGTGGTGTTAGGTTTAGAGATACACGTTTAGTTCCTACGGGTCAGTTAACTTGGCTTATTGACAGAGGGAAATGGTAAAGGTACATCACCCACCTGGCTCCCAAGGGCAAGCACTGTTAGACACTGTCCACAAGAGACACAAACATGGAAGGAAGCAGGCAGTGAAAATCCAGCTCTGCTAAGCACTGCTGCTCACACTGGACAACTACTCTTCCAAGTGGTCAGCAGGAAACAGAGTCTAAAGCCATTGNTACAATGTTACCATCAGTAGCCAGAAGTAAAAATGTACAAGGCAATCCCGTTTACAATGGGGATTCCATTAAATATTTGGGAACCAATTTATCAAGAACTTATCAAGAAAACTCCAAAACCATAATGACACACTGAAGGAACTCAGACTAGCTGGATAGCAGTTGCTATGCATGACTGGGAAGACACTTCCCGTGTTCACACACATATTTAATGCTGTTATGATTTGAATATGAAATGTCTCCACAGGCTTATGTTCTGAATGCTTATTTCTGAGCTGGTGGCACTATTCTGGAGGTTACAGAAGCTTCAATAAATGGGACCTAGCTGAAGAAAGTGAGTCACAGTGAACTGGATCCTCGGGAGTGTCTTGTCCCTGGCCCCTTTCTGGTTCCCTCTCTCTACGTTTTGTCTTAGATGTTGCTGAGACAGGGTCCCACTGTGGCATCCAAGCTTGCCTCAGACTCACTTTATAGCTAAGGCTGGCCTCAATCTCATAGTGATCTTTCTGCCTCAGCCTCCTAAAAGCTGAGATCACCAGTGTGTTCCATCACACCCAGCTTGTACCACTTTGTCCAGGCACCAACACTGAGTCTCCATTAAGACACCATTTCTCCAATTCTTCCATGAAACCAGACATCCATCCACTTGATTGCAAACTGGTTACACTGCAAGGATCTGTGATTTACACACACACAGCTGAGCAACCTACACTACAGCTGGCTATCCCAGCCCTCCCTCCGCACAGCTCCACCATCACTGTAGTCCTGGCTGTGGACAAATTAACACAGCAGATCTGGTAAGATACCTGGGAATTAGGTTTTATTTTAAAAAAAAAAAAAAAGTCTTACCCAAGTTGAGAATGGGGAACATTAATACAATGCAGAGATTTAGGTCTCTGTATAGTTCTACAATGGTTGGCTTGAAAAAGGAAAAATTAAGTGAAGGTATGGCCAACTTAGTTCAGATTGACATAACATCGATTCTAATTATTATCAGTTTGGTAATTCATACTTTATATCTAAAAAGTGGTTTGATAACTGTGCCAAATATGAAATAATGACTGATAAGACACAAACATGAGAAAGACTTACTATTGATAAGATACAAGCCTTAGAAAGACCTACTGATGATGCTAAGAAAAATACTCACACAGAGGAATTTACACCAGAATCTACCACACCATTGCATGAAGAAATAGAAGAGGAGCAGTCCAAGGTTATAAGAAAACAAACCTTAATTTAGCAAGTTACCATATAAGAATGACCACTAGATGATAGACACCCCCAGGGCTATGCAGAAGTTAACTGGAATCCTGTAGAAACGTTAGATTTTAGATTTAAGGAAGCAGTCGTTTCATATGGTATACATTCACCCTATGTGAAGCAGATGTTAAATTCATGGGCAACTTAGAACAGAATTATTCCCCAAGATTGGAAAGGTACAGCTAGAACAATATTGGAAGCTAGTCCTCAGTTACAATGGAGAACATGGTGGAAAGAGGAAGCTAGAGTCATAGAACAATGAAATAGGGCTAGAGGTATTGATATTTCCCAAGACCAGATTCTTGGTGAAGATGAGTACGCTGATTTGCAAAGATAGTTTGGATTTGATAATCACACTTTGGCCCTATGTCATCAAGCAGTTTTGAATGCTTGGGACAAGGTTGAAGATTCAGGAAAGAGGTCTGTGTCATTTACTAAAATTATGCAAGGCCCAAAAGAAGCCTTCACTGATTTTTTGCAAAGATTGACTTCAAGATAGACAAATATTAATTGAATCTTTGGCTTTTTAAAATGTAATTCAGAATGCAAAGGGGTGATTAGGCCTTTAAATGCAAGATCAGCACCAATAGATGAATGGATTAGAAATACAGCTGATATTGGATCTCATGCTTATGGTGCTACTTTGATAGGAGAAATGATTTCTAAAAATTTTAAGAAAAATCAAAATGTCAGATGTTTTAATTGTGGTAAAGAAGATCACCTGAAAAGGGATTTTAGGCAAGGTATTCCTAGAAACAATGATTTTTTTTTCTAGAGCTATTCCAAATAGAAGTATGCAGAAGGTGTGACAAAGGCTGGCATTGGACTAACGAATGCAGATCAGGCAAGGTAACCCTTTGCCATTGGGAAACACCTTAGAGGCCCTCTCGCAGGTGCCAATTTCAAATTTGGTTCAATTATTCCCTGTCATCATTGGAGAAACTCCCCAAAGGGCAGTTAAAAGACTTGATGATGATTGTTAAAAACCATACTGCTCTGGATGATAGAAGAACTTCGGTAAATAGAACAAAATTTTCAGGAGAGACCATAAGACAAGTATTTTGGCAAACTTCTATAAACAGTCAAAGACTAAAGCTAAAAATACAAATGTATGGCTAATACAGTGCAGNTGTAACAATAATTTCACCAAAATCTTGACATCCAGATTGGCTTTTTCAGGAGTTAAATATTCATCTTCTAGGGGCTGGAACTTTATCTCAGGTAAAATGAAGTACAAGGTGTGTTGAGTGTATAGGGCCAGAAGGACAGGTAGGAAATTTAAATCCATATGTGGCTAACATAGCAATGAGTTTATGGGGACATGACTTGTTACAACAATGGAAAACATAGATTAACATTCCTCCAATCTCAGAAACAAACCACAAAATAAAGAATGCCTCTGAAAGAAATATTAAAAGGTATTATCNAGAACAGTCACCAACCATTCAGGTTTTACATAAGCAGGACACAACAGCTGCTGATCTTTCAAAGGTACCAACAGCTCTACCTTTAAAATGGTTAACTGACAAACCTGTCTGGGTGGAACAATGACTCGGACATCAGAATATTACAGGCCTTAGAACAGCTGGTACAGGAGCAGCTAAATGCTCAACATATTAAAGAATCAACCAGTCCTTAGAATTCTATATTTGTCTTTAAAAAGAAATCTGGAGAATGGAAAATGTTAACAGAAATAAGAGCTATTAATAAGGTGATCCAGCCAATGGGCTCTTTACAGCCTGAAATTCCCTTACCTCCCTATTACCTAAGGGATGGTTCATTATAGTGATTGATTTAAAAGACTACTTTTTTACTATACCTTTACAAGAATAGGAGAGAGAAAATATTGCCTTCATCATGCTCACTTATAATTCTCAACCTGTTAGACAATACCAATAGACGATCTTTCCACAAGGAATGTCAAACAACCCCACTTTGTGCAATATTTTGTACAACAGCCATTAGAACTAATTAATAAAGAGTTTCCTCAATCTATAATTTACCATTATATAAACAATATCTTAGTAGCTGATTCAGATGCAGACACTTTAGAAAAAATATTTGATGAAATAAAGAGAATTTTGCCTTGTTGGGGATTACAAATTACCCCTTAAAAAACACAAAGAAAAGATTCTATTCATTACCTAAGATATAAGATAGGTGTACAGGAAATTCAACCACAGAAAGTACAAATCAGGAGAGATCAATTACGAACTCTTAATGATTTTTCAAAAATTGATGTGAGATATTAATTGGCTACAGCCCACAGATGNATTAACAACTCAAGAACTAAGTAATTTATTTCAAACCTTACAAGGTGATAAGGACTTAAATAGTCCAAGAAAATTATCAGCAGAAGATGAGTGAGAATTGGCTCTGGTAGAAAAGAAATTACAGGATGCACATGTGGATCTCTTAGATCTAGAGCTTGATTATATTCCAGTTATTTTAACTTCTATACATTCCCTGCAGGAATTCTTATGCNGAGAGATGATATTTTAAAATGGATACTTTTGCCACACAGAGTAAAAAATTAAAGACCCATGTAGAAAAGGTTTCTGGNTTGATTCTGAAAGGAAAATTGAGATTTGTTAGTTAGCAGGAGTAGACTCAGCATAAATTGTAGTACCTTTTACTAATGCTGAAATTTTCTCATTATAGGCNGAAAATGAACATTGGTAAAGGGTTTGCAGTAATTTTTTGGGAGAGATTAGCAACAAATATCCCCAAAACAAGAGACTTCAGTTTATAAAAAGAACTAATTGGATGCTCCCTCACATAGTATGGGGAATACCAATTTCTGGAGCACCTACATTCTATACTGATGCAAATCAATCAAGAAAGGCAGGTTATAAGTCAGGAAAAATGAGTAAAGTGACTNAAATCCCTAATGATTCTGTTCTGAAATCAGAATTATATGCTATTCTCATGGTATTATTAGATTTTCCAGAACCTCTTAATATAGTTANTGACTCTCAATATGCAGAAAGACTTGTTTTACATATTGAAACCACCNAATTTATTCCAGATGATTCAGAATTAACTTTGTTATTTATTCAACTACACCAAGTAATCAGAAATAGAAGTCATCCATTGTATATAACCCGTATCAGATCCCATATGGGTCTACCAGGCCCTCTTGCACAAGGTAATGATGAAATTGATCAGCTATTAGTGAGAAATGTGCTAGAAGCCTCAGAATTTCATAAGAAACATCATGTTAGCATCAAAGGTTTGAAGAAAGATTTTTCCATCACTTGGCAACTAGACAAGAAAATTATAAGGAAATGTCCTACTTGTTCTCTGTATAACTCCACTACCTGCAGGAAGTAACCCAAAAGGTACTGAAAGAAATGAATTTGGCAAATGGATGTGTTTCATTTTGTAGAAATTTAATTTTAGAAAATTAAAGTATGTGCACCATACCATAGATACATATTCAGGATTTCAATGGGCAACTGCTTTGAATTCTGAAAAGGCTAATTCTGTAATTATTAGAAGACGTGGTCATTATGAGAATACTTGTACAAATTAAGACTGACAATGCTTGAGCATATGTCCCTAGTAAAATGAAAGTTTTTGTATATTACAACATAAAGCATATCATAGGTATATCACACAATCCTATAGGGCAAGCAGTTATAGAAAGATCTAATCACACTTTAAAAGATATGCTTAAGGGGATGGAGAGACAGCTCAGCAGTTAAAAGCACTGGCTGCTCTTCCAGAGGACCCAGGTTCAATTCTCAGGACTCACATGGCAGTTCACAACTATCTATAACTCCTGTTCCAGGGGACCTGACACCCTCACACAGACATGCATGAAGGCAAAATACCAATTCACATAAAATACAAGTAAGTTATTTTTAAAGATATGTTTAATAAAAAGAAAAGTGTANTAAAGACCCCCAGAGATGGATTATGCATGCTTTATTAATTTAAAATTTTTTAATTTTAAATGTTAATAAAAAAGGAACAACAACCAGGCAGTGGTGGTGTACACGTCTCTTATACACATCTAGATGTGTATAAGAGACAGCCCCCAGAGTTAGATTACATGGTGCTTTGTTAACTTTAAGTTTTTTTGAAAGGAAGGAAGGAAGGAATGACAGCTACAGAGAGACATTGGATAGTAGTAGAAAAAACTGGTGAATTAAATCAGCCTGTATACTTTAAAGATGTGTTGACTTCAGAATAGAAACCAGGATATGTTACATTGGGGAAAAGGTTTTGCTTTTGTTTCCACAGAAGAAAAGCTATGGATAGCATCAAGATTGATAAAGATTAGATTTGAAGAGAGGAGACCCCTTGATTAGGAGAGGCAATAGTTCATCAAACAGTGTGGCCATTCAGTCTAAACTAATTTATAAGACTAAAAAATGCCTTTCATTTGATCAGATATAAGGAAACTCCCCAAAGTTAGAGTTGTGACAGGGTTTTGTTTTTGTCTTTCCAGGACATCAAAAGCATCCAACTAAGGAATCTGAAAAACCACTGGACAAATGAGACATTGGAAGAAGGACAAATCATCAAGGGAAAATGTCCCAAGAAAAAGTAAATTAGCCTAATGGTATACATACTTCCAACAGTATATAAATTCATAAATATTCCCAAATGTTTGTTTCTGTTGTTCTCTACAGACATAAGGTAAATGGTCTTTTTGTAGTCTCAATTCAATTAAAAATCAAAGCTGGCTTTGGAGTTGGAGTGTGGCTCTCTCCTTCTCTAAACCCAAGCATACTTGTTAAAGAAAAATCTAAAATCTGTGTCTCATGGAAAAAGAATCACCTGNTATAGGACAGAAAACCAAAATTAAGGGACTATTCTATTGTCACCAATCTCATAATCCTTTGGTTTTATTTTGACTCTTTAAAACTTTTCTTAAGGTACAAATAACTCAAAATTTATAAGATTATTATTTATCTATATATAAACTTTCTGTTGTGATATTAATGGTCATATAGAGTACTAACTAATTATAGATATAAAGTTCATCTAACTTCCTGTACATGATTTTGGGCTGGACTCTGAAGTAGGTAACTAGGAAGTTTATGTACCCTGGATGTATTTAAGAGTTTGTGGTCCTTTAACCTTTCAGAGATCTGCTGCATATGACATTTAAAATGTTTAAGCTTTTTTTCAGTTAACTGTGACCATTCCTGGTATTGACCTTTAAAGTCTCCAAGATGATGGGGCTCTGCAACAGTGAATCCACCTNGATTGTAGTAATGCCACTAAGCTGACAAACACTACCCAAAGATCAGTTTGGGTCTACAAACTGCTCAGGACAACTTCAAAGTGGTTAGCAATGATGGTCCAGCCTTGTAGACTACTCCAGCCAGGAACTCAGATAAGCCCTGCACTTTCCCGTTACACTGAGATTAGATANCAGCTAGCTGTCCTGGGACTTGACAATTATCTCATTTTTTTCAGGGTCCCCTAAAGATGCCCTCATCCCCAGACAACAGGAGGTAATTTTAAGAATTCCAAGAAGTGTGGTGGGTGGTTTTTGGTCATTCAGTGGATTATGGATATTTATTATTGTTTAGGGGGATTGGTTGCAAGTTGTTATTGGTCATGGTCAGGGAGGAAACTAAGCAAAGGAGGTTAGATTCAGGGATCTCTTTCTGAAAAGATTAAAAAATGGGGATATAGGAATGATAGATAAAAGGGTAGATTATTGAATCTACTTTTAAACTAAAAAGCAAATATTAATCTCAAATATTTTACATTGGTATGGATTTTTGTACATTGATACAAATTTAAGGTTATTTTTGTTAGAACATACTGTATATATGTTTCTACTCTTATTTAAGATATTTTTGTAGGGGTTGGGGATTTAGCTCAGTGGTAGAGCACTTGCCTAACAAGTGCAAGGCCCTGGGTTCTGTCCTCAGCTCTGAAAAAAAAAGATATTTTTGTATATTGATACAAATTTAAGGTTATTTATGTTAGAATATACTATATATTTGTTTCTACTCTTATTTAAGGTATTATACCTATGCAGCTCATTTTAAAATGTAATTTAAAGTTCTAGTCCTTGAAANCTATTATTATAAACTAGAGCAATTAAGAAATGCAGGTTAGTAGTTAGTCATTTATAACAATCAAATTAATAGTCATGTTAGGTATGTTTTCAAGGTCAAACAGAGATGTATTTTAGATAGATAGATGATCTTCAAACACTTTAGAGATCTACAGAATATGGCATTTAAGATTGTTTAATAACATAAGGCTTTTCACAACAATAAGATACACCTTTTCCTAGTATCACAAATCTACTTCAGAGAAGATGATGATCATCAAAGAACCTCCATATGGAGTTTGCTTTCTATGTGGCAAAGCTAGCCACTGGGCAAGAAACTGCCCTTGCCTCAACCACTGACAATATGCTGTCCAAATTGGGCAAGCAGGACACAAAGGAAGTGATTGCCAAACTTTGCCAAGACAAGGTAGGGCAGTCCTTCACAACTTCCTGCTTCACAGAAAAGTCTGCCAGATATTCTAGACCTGTAGGCCGAATATGGATACCCCAACGTTGCAGAGGAACCTTGGGTGACTGTCCAGGCATCCAGATGTCTCTGTATTTTCCATAGCTTTGGAAGTTGTTTGCTCTGCACTTCCTGTTTACTCAGGTAATATTTTACCCTTCTCAGGTGTCTGGTGGGGTTGAAGACTATATAGTTAAACAGTTTTCCTTGTTGCCAAATTCAGAAAAGAAACTTATAAAAGAGATGTAAAGTTTATAAAGTTGATAGACATAAAAGGTTAAGTTGTTTAAGAAAATGTTTTAAGGTCTAAGAAGATACTTTTAGGATGGCAATACAAGTTATGATAGAAAGCTGTTTAGGTATAAAACTCTGGACTCCTCAAGATAGGATAGATAATAGAGTACTTTGTCCAAATTTGCCAAATACAAATAGACTGGACATTGTGAATGTAATTCTTACCTGGTAATTATTCTTATTGTATATAGTTTTACTGTGTTAGAATTAAAACCCTTCCTTTTTATTTAGACAAAAAGGGGGAAATGTTGCGGGATATTTGATCTCACTGTGACACCTTGAGACTGTTAATAAAGTTAACCTTGAATCAAGGGGTAGAGTCAATGACTAGTGCTGACCAGAATTAACCATAGAACTTTTGGAGGACCCAGGCTACGATAAGGTAGAGAGGCACAAGAAAGAGTAGGGAGGAGCTTAGAAAGATTCGAGGGCCTTTTTGATCTGGGAACCATGGAGAGAGTCAGCTGTTTTTTCCTCTGCTGCTTTCTTGATCTATCAGGATTTTTCCCCCAATATCTGACTCTGAGTTTTTATTATTAATAGAACAATTTAGATAATTGCTTCAAGAAACAGTTATTAAAAGTCTCCCAACCAAAA
>LZPO01017385.1:214422-228112 GCA_001675575.1 Neotoma lepida | reverse complement strand
AAGGACCGTTAAGCGCCTCCAGGTTCTTCTTTCTTCAACAGAATTAGCAGTATGTACATGTTAGGTAGGCAGAGAGCACAGAGCTGTCTCGGTTTCATTTGAGGACGAATCAAAAGATGCGCTTTAAAACTTCGNAAGGAAACTCGCACCTTCCCCCTAGTGGCCTAATGTACCAGGCACGCCATTTAGTTGTGGACAGCGAATTATCAAGTATCAGAACAGAACCCTGGTGAAGTTCAAAGTCCGATACTAGCAAGTAATGATCATAAAATGAGCGATATGACCATGGAACCATGAAGGCCGGGCTCTCCAAGTACTCAAGATACTCGAGGCCAGAAATATGAACACAAATACATACGCCTCACACTTACACACACACACACACACACACACACACACACACACACACACACACACACACACTACGCTTATGTGGCCTTTTCTGCAGCCTCTTTCAGTCAGGCAACCCCCCAAACCTCTGTGGACTGTGACTGAGATGATATGCGGCACGACCGCATCATCTCGAGCTGGGCTGCCGCGTTCTGCCTGGAGGACCGGGAGTTGGCGGGAATCTGCAATCCACCGGGGAAAAAAAAAGCAAGGANAGTCAGTGGNTGACGCGTAGCCACGCCCCGGCTCTCTCTGCGCACGAGCAGTCGCGCCCCGAGGTTTCCCGCCAATCCCAGTTCCTCCGCCTCCCCAGACCCCGCCCACTCGGAGCCGGAGGGCGGGGAAGCGTTAAACGCCGATCCGTGGCTCTGGGATAGACTGTGCTCCCTGCGCTGCCGCCGTCAAAACTCCGCAGGCTTCCCTGAAGATCACCGAACCGTAGTTGGGTCCGTGCTCCTGGGTCGCCTGCTGTGTCCGAGTGTCGCCGCGCCGGAGCTATGGTGTGTTGAGCCCCGGGTCCTCGGAGGGTTTGGGGCTGAGATCCGCTGACGCGGTCGGGGATCGGCCTCTGTTCCCTGCGGCGCGGGGCGGCGCGGGGCGGTGGGCGAGGGAGCCTGGCTCACGAACGGGCCCCGGCAGTGATTCAGCATCTGCGGCCTGGCCGGCGAGGAGCGGTCGGTAGCCGGGGCGGCCTTTGGCGCGGCTTCTCCACTTTACATGGGGTCCAGGCGCTTCTTCCTTGGCCAGCTAGCCACCCTCGCGCCTCAGTTTACTTCAGTGGCCGATTCCAAGTGGCCCTGTGGTCCCTCGTGACTGCATTGGAGGAAGAGGATGGGGGTCCAGTTAACCTTCCCGTACCGCCAGCGCGTACCTGAGCCCGCAGTCAGGTCCTTAGACCATGCCCATCTTCTTCATGGATCCATTTGGCTTTATCCAGCTCCTTAGAGTGCTATGGGAAAAGGCTCCATTCAGTCACTTTATCTCTTAGTTAACATATGGGAGGGAAAGTGATGGAATCAGGTTCACAACGTAAGGGCCCCGGACTGCTTCTGGTGCGCCTGCCAAAGGAACTCTTAATCTTCTCACCCTCACAAATGTTCCCCCAAGTGCACACACACTTGCTCTAGTAATGACATTGTAACTGTAGCGGTTCTGCTACTGGAGTTATTCGTGCCCACCTCTTAACTGAGGATTTGTGTGTATGTTAATTCATTCAGTGAGTGACAAGGTGCAAGAAGAGAGCACAAAGTTAAACCAGACATAACTTTAATCATAATGTAAATTGAGTCAATTTCAAGGCCTTTGGCAAATTATTTGAGCCCTGTATAAGACAATGGTGTAAGCAAAGAGGAAGAAAAGTAGATGTGTACATACCTACTTTAGCAGTTGACTGCCCAAGGGGAGTGCTGTGGAGAGTGGCAGAATAGGAAGTTAGGAAGACCTGAGTCCACTNATCCCAACAGCTCAAGGTTAAAGTAGAATTGACCTGCAAACTGAGTGCTGTAATAATGGCTCAGGAAAGTTGCCCTAGGAGAAAGGCTTTAACAGTTGAACAGAAACACATGTCTTAAGGTTAAAATTTGAGGTTTGTGATGTTCTCATAGTAATCTGTCTTTCTTCCACTTTCAGTTTCGCAACCAGTATGACAATGATGTCACTGTTTGGAGCCCTCAGGTAAAATGTTTTATGCCATATCGATGAAGTGGCTTTTCCCAGCTGCGATAGGTTCAGCGTGTGAACTGGGCTTGGTGGTGCATATCTTAATCCTTATTGGTCGGGATGCACAGGCCACAAGATCATGGAGTTGGAGGCCAGTTTGAGCAGCTTAGTAGAACCTTATCTTTAAAAGACAATGAAATTATAGGCTGAACTTAAAGTTAGAATTAAAATTAGTCGGGTAGTAGGGGCATACACCTTTAATCTCCGCACTCGGGAGGCAGAGACGGGGATTTCTGTGAACTGGAGGCCAGCTTTGTCTATTAAAGGCATTCCAGGATGGCGGGGGGTTGGGGGTGGGTGTTAGTTTATTGGTTTTAAAAATAAAATTTAATTACGCTCATCTGAGATCTGGAAACTTTAATTTGTAAAATGATCTTCTGAGGTGACTATAAGATGTGCTTTTCTTTTTGTTTGTAGGGCCGGATTCATCAGATTGAATATGCAATGGAAGCCGTTAAACAAGGTTCGGCCACAGTTGGTCTCAAGTCAAAAACACATGCAGTGTTGGTTGCATTGAAGGTAAGTGAAATGATAATTCCTCCTTCAGGGAACAGAACTATCAGATGTAAATTTCACTGATAAATAATAAAGCTATGAACTAAAATATCTATCATACTGTGTCTCTATTTAGAGGGCACAGTCAGAACTTGCAGCTCACCAGAAGAAAATTCTCCATGTTGACAACCATATTGGTATCTCAATTGCGGGTCTGACTGCTGATGCTAGACTGTTATGGTATGTATGATCATGAAAAATTAAGTATCTTTTTCTAGAAAATACCATGATAAGATATTTTAGGAAGTTGTCTCCCAGAATATTATAATTTTTAATTATTTTATTTATGTGGGTGTTGTGTCTGCATGTATGTTTGTGTACCAGTGTGTGCCCGGTTCCCTCAGAAGCCAGAAGAGGACATTAGATTCTCTGGTATTAGAGTACAGAGGTTGTGAGCTGCTATGAGGATACTGGGAATTGAATCTAGGTCCTCTGAAAGAGCAGCTGAGCTATCTCTCCAGCCCCTAGAATATTATAAATTGTAATATTTGGGTTTGTTAATAAGTATTCCCATTTCCTAATTCTTATAGTGCTATTAAACATCCTAATGTTTCTAAGAAGTCCCTGAATGAGGTAGTGTTGACATGTATATGGTTGCAGGCTCTGTATGCCTGAGAGCTGGACACTCCTCTGTTGAAGGATGATCTGAACCGTTCTAGTTTCCTTCAGTATGTCAGTGTTTATTATACTTTTGTTTTCACACAGCTCAGTAGGATATAATATAGGTATAGAAAGGTGACTCAGTTGTAGATCTTGTCTCTAGGGAGCTAAAACCTATTTTATGTATAACACAAGGTATGAAATAGAGAGTAATAGGCAAATTTCTTTGACTATCCCAAAGAGATAGATATTTGAGAAATAGCACATAAATGAAGTAAGTGGTAGGACTTTGAGATCATACCAATTAAGTTCTCACTTCATAACTTAATATCTGAGATTGAGCTAGTTACTTAAATAATCTTTCCCAATAAGTCACCTGATGTGTAAAATACTTAACACAGTGATTTTCAGAAAGAGTGGGAGAGAACAAAGTGGAAAGTAGCCAAAGCTAATCTCTTCAGTTCATCATGGTTTGATCAGGAAAGAATGTAAGAGTAAGGACCGTATTGCCATTGGTTAAGATTTTCAAATTATTCAGCCAGTCTCTTTTAAGTTAGTAGTAGAATGACACTCCATGTGTTTCTGCTCTCAAAATACGAAGTCTGCTATGTGGTCAAACATGCTACTTAACTCAGATATCTAAAATATNACCAGGCCAACATTCAGTTAGTATGAAAACTACTAGAAGCTGGTTTCAGAATTCTTGCCGTCACTTTCCAAATGCTTGACTATAGGGATGGGCTGCCTTGCCTCACTTGGTCATTTATTTTTAAATCTTCATGTAGCTCCAGAGTTTAGCACTTGGCACACATGTGCACACTCAAAGGAATCTTTTGGGCCATATCTTACCTTTTTGATTTTTATGGATGTACTCCATGAAAATGTTTGGAGGAAAGCAAAATGGAATCAGACTGCCTTGTTTAGATGTTTAGATTGTACCTATGCTCTGTAATATGACCCTGATTTTTGTTTGTTTTCTTTTTTAGTAATTTTATGCGCCAGGAGTGTTTGGATTCCAGATTTGTATTTGACAGACCACTTCCTGTGTCTCGCCTTGTGTCTCTAATTGGAAGCAGTATCCTTTATGTTGGCATTTATAAATGTAAACTTTAAAGAGTTTGGGTACTCAGTGTTTGTCTTAGTTATTGGAATGTGATAGCATGAAGCATAAATCAGATTGTAAATTATAAAGGTTTGAGGAACTGGCTTACTCTTTGACTAGCCTTTATAAGCAGTTGATGGTTCCCAGACACAACAGCCCAATTTAAGGCAACTATTCAATTATAATTTTAGAGCGTAAAGTTTATGAATGGTTCTAGTTATCACCCAGAGTTCTGGCCCTTTATATCCAAAACAAATCCCTATATAGGAAGAGATCATTTTGTTAGTGTTCATACTTGGCTTTGGTGGAAATTCAAACTTTGTATATATTAGGCCAAAGGAATGCTATTCTATTACTTACTTTTAAAAGATTGTGGAACAGTTAAGAGGCTAGAAGTCTCTGTGCAGTGATGGTACAAGCACTCGGGAGGCAGAGGCAGGCAGATCTCTGTGAGTCCAAGGCCAGCCTGGTGTACAAAGTGAGTCTCAGGGCAGTCATAGTTACATATGGAGACCCTGTTTCGGGGGGGTGGGGGCGGGGAGAAGGAAGAAAGAAAAAGCTGGAAATCTTTAATTTATTACGTGTTGAAATAGGCTCCTTAACTAGTTTCAGAGACCCAGATCCCAACACAGCGGTATGGCCGGAGACCATACGGTGTTGGGCTACTTATTGCTGGTTATGATGTAAGTTCATAGAGCATTGTTCTTGTATTAGTTACTTTTCTGTTTCTGTGACAAAATGCCTGACATAAACAACCTAAGGCAGAGACAAAATCCATCCTAGAGGAGCTTGAGGTGGCCAGTCACACTGCACTCCAGTTAGAATGCAGGGAGAGATGAATGTTGGTTAAGTCCAGGACAAAGCCCATGAGATGGTGCTAATCACTGTCAGAGTGGGTATTCCCTTTTCATTTAAACCTGTCTGGCTCTGGGCGTGGTGGTACAAGCCCTTAATCTCAGCACTAGGGAGAAAGAGGCAGGCAGATCTCTGAGTTCGAGCCAGCCCGGTCTACGGAGTGAGTTCCAGAACAGCCAGGGCTACATAGATAAACCCTGTCTTGAGAAAACAACAAAAAACTATCTAGAAATGTCTTCACAGACAAACTTAGAGGTGTGTCTCCTAGATGATTTAAGTCCAGTCAGATTGACAATGATTAACCATCACAGTTACCACAATTATATCCTAACAATGTTTAAAGCCTAGAAACTTTGAAATTTTTAGGTCAACTAAAGGCAAGAATTTCACAGTATGTTTTTCTGTTTATAGGACATGGGCCCTCACATTTTCCAAACCTGTCCATCTGCTAACTATTTTGACTGCAGAGCTATGTCTATTGGAGCCCGTTCTCAATCAGCCCGTACTTACCTGGAGAGACATATGTCTGAATTTATGGAGTGTAAGTGTAGTTTGGCTTACTTTATTTTGTTTTGCCTCTTCTAGACTTTATATAGTTAGTAAATCTATCCTAAATGAGGAAAACCATTAGTCATTAGCTTTTAAAAATCCTAAGTTCATAAAGTGTCTGTTTATGTAACACATACTAACTTATACTTCTAGCTACTAAGGAAACTTTATCATACTATAAATGCATCAAGCCAGGCGCACATACCTTTAATCCTAGCACTTGGGAGGCAGGCGCAGGTGGATGTTTACAAAGCAAGTTCCAGAAAAGCCGGGGCTACACAGAGAAACCCTGTCTTGAAAAAAAACAAACAAACTCTGTGTGTGTGTGTGTGTGTGTGTGTGTGTGTGTGTGTGTGTGTGTGTGTGTGTGTTATTTGTAAGTTCTGTTTACAACTTCTGGTCTGTAAATCTATTTCTCTTTTGTACCACATAGAATTTCTGCTCTAAGTAGCCCATAAATACGTAAAAGGCAGTATAGCTGTGGGAAAAGAGGGTGAAGGGATAAGATGATGAGCTAGTCTTCAAGTGCTTGCTTTGCATTGGAAGAAGGGTTGATATAATGGCCTTAAAGATTTCTCTTGGTTGTCTTCTAAGTTTTCCTGTGGCAGTATAGTATTCTTTGAAGGAAATATCTGAGGCTCAGTGGATATAGGAGTTAGAATTGGACTGGGAGTTCCCAAGATCACCTGGACATTGGGAGATTTTTGAGGACTAAGGACTCGGTATGTAGTCATACCCTAACTAAGACTTACAGCAGTATAAGGGCACATAGCTTGGTCACAGAAGGAAAAGATGATCGGAAACCTGCAGGATTCCTTATGTTGCTACCCCCCTCATGAGTGTCATGGCAGTTGTGTTGTCATGGCAGTTGTGTGATGCTTCTATCCATGGAGCTTTAAGAGTTGTTTGAATCTGTAGAGCATTTGGGTAGTTCTTCCACTGTTGTAGTACAGATGGCACTGATTTATGATAGTTCAGCTCAGGATACTTTGAATTTATGATGTAGAAAACCAACATGCACTCACTTAAGGAAATGAACTCCTTAATTGGAATTTTGATCTCATCATGCGTTAGCCACATACGGTAAGATCTTCTGTCATGATGCAGGGAGGCAGCATGGTCTCAGCCCGCTACACAATCATATGTTGCTAAGTGTAACATTTGGTAGGCAAGATGTGTTGAATGCACATTTTACTTAACATTTGCCATTTACTGTGGGTAGCCCCATTGTAAGTTAGGCAGCATCTGTACAAGTCTTTGATGCCTAGACATGGAATTTTGTTACATTTACTTACGTCTTTCAATGGTATTTTATAATTTTCCGTCTTATGTTTCCTTTGTTTAATTCATTCATATTTTATTCTTTTCATGATGTTTTAAACAAGATTCTCTCAATATCATTTGCAGATTGCCCATTGTAAGAAATTGATAATGGTATATTGATCTCATGTTCTCCAACCTTAAGAACCCTTTGTTAATTCCAATCTTTTTTCTGGGGGAATCCTTAGATCTGAGATCATGCCTCTAGATCACGTCATTAGTAGTAGAGGTGGTTTTATTTCTCAAATCCCAGTCTTGGTGTGTATTGTTTCTTCCTTGCTTCCCACGCAAGTACCTTTTGTTTCTTATCAAATGCCTTGGCCACAGCCGACAGTATAGTGGTGAATAGAAGTGCTAAGAGCATATGTCCTTGTTTTACCCCTGATGCTGAGGGGATAGCATGCAGTTATTCTCTTAAATATGTTAGCTGTGAGATTTTATAGATGGAAGTTTCCTTCAAATACTAGTTAAATGGAGTGTTTTTATTAGGTAGGAGTTGGGAGTTTATCACACGCATGTTACGTCTGATTGAAACGGTCATACTTTTTTTTCTCTTAGTCTATTAAGTCTGTATTGTTTTACATTGATTGACTTTTCAAATGTTAACCATCTTTACATTCCTGAGAAAAACCACACTTGGTTATTACGTATAATCTTTTTTTCTGTGTTGTTGGTTTCTGGTGGTGGTGGTAGAAATGGTGATAATGGTTTTGTTTTGTTTGGTTTTTTTTNTTTTTTTGAGATGAGGTCTCACTGTGTAGTTCAGGTTGACCTGGAACTACTTATGTAGCCCAAGCTACTCATAATCTCCACCCTGTCCCCATACCCTCCAAGTGCTAAGGTAATAGGTATGAGCTAATTCTTTTGGTTTCTTTATTCATAGGGGAGATTGGTCTGTAGTTTTCTGTGATGGTTTTAGTGTTAGGTAATATGACCCCATAGAATGAGTTGAAGGCCCTTTAATAAATATAAGAACCAACATTCTATAAAACATTCTGCAAAAGTTGAATGGCATTTGTGAACCAGGACTTTGATTTAACCTAGTGAAAGAACATCATAATTTATTAATAGACGACATCAAATAGTGATTAATGTCGGTTGATATTAGATTAGATTATACAACTAACATTTCACTATTGGCTATTTTATTCTGTGCAGTATGTCACCCAAGCCACAATTTCAGACTATAGACTTTGATCATTTAAAGAAGCCTTATATGATAGTGAAACTAAGAAATTATTTTTAATTTATTGCATACAGGCAATTTGGATGAGCTGGTTAAACATGGTCTTCGTGCCTTAAGAGAAACACTCCCTGCAGAGCAGGACCTGACCACAAAGGTAACTCATGTTTCCAGTTGTAGTTATTAACAGTGCCATTTAATCCTCAATCACAAGTAATAAAATAGCATTCTTAAGTTATGTTAATTGGGCTACCTTTCTATTCACAAAAAGATCTGGTTTTGAAATGTCATATTTTAAATTGGGGTGGGAGTTTATGCAGCAATAAAATCAGTAAGTGTGAATGTTCTTTAGTTTTGTTTTCAGAAAGTAGGTAGTCATATCTTTGTCTTTAGTTTGTTGTTACTTTTGTTTTGTTTGTTTTGGACCAAGTATAGTATAACCTAGGCTAGCCTCAGAACCTGCTCTGTAATTGAGGATGACCTTGAACTCCTGATCCTCCTGCTTTCACCTCAGGTGCTAGAGTGACAAGCCTGCACCACCAGGCCCTTTCTGTGTTTTTAATGTTAACAAATGTATTGACCACTTGCTGTATTCAGACATTCTCTAGGTATTGAGAGTATAATTCATCAAGTATCTTGGCCTTCATTAGAGTCTAATGGGAGGGTAAATAATATATACATAAATAAATGACTTGCTATATCAGAAGGTGACAAGTACTGAAGAAATAATAACACAATAGAAAGAGCCTATTGAGTATTGGTCATTAGTGTAGTGGATGTAATTTAAAACAGTGGTCAAGGATGGCCTCACCAACAAAGTGAAGTTTGCAGAAAAGAACTAAAGAAGGGAAGTGAGCCATACTGGTGTCTAGAATAAGATTATTCCAGCAAACACATGTGCAAAAGTCCTGGGGCCAGATTTTCCCAGTATTCAAAAAGGAAGTCAGTAGAGTTGGAGTCCGTGAACAAGATGAAACTGAGAAGGAAAGAAAACAGAGAAGAAGTGGAAGCCACATTATGCGTGTTCAGGAACGGTGATAGAGAAGTGGTTCAGTGTTGGATACTGGGGAATTAGCATTGCTCACAAGTTTGTTAGGATTGGAGTAGGATGTTTTCAAGGTCTTTGACCTGATAAACTGGAGGAAAGNGTTACAATTTTACTGAGATGGATATGAGAATGGAAGGAACAGGTTTGGGGATAGAAATAATAGAAGATAAGTCAGGTTAGGATGTATAAAATTCAAAATGCCTGTCTGTCTAATTGATAGAGAAGAAGCAGTTTTCAGTGCCCACCAGACTTCTGTGGAGAGTGGTCCAGGTTAGCGTGAAAAATGTTGGAGTCTTTACATAGAAATGACATTTAAAGAGTAGAATAGGTGTGGTTTCTAAAGATAATAGATACTCACTTTGAGGACTAGGCCCAAAACACTCTAACCTTTAAGAGATGGGAAGGTTAGGTGTCAGCAAGAGACTCAGAAAGACAACCTGAGATAGAGGAAAACCTGGAAAATGAGACATCCTTGAAAGCAAATGAAGAAACTTTTGGAGAAGAGAACTGCTAAGAAACCAAGAAAGATGACTTGAGAACTACCCACTGCATTAACAGTGGTAGCCCGAGGACTTGACAGGCAGTTTTAGTTGATTGGGGAAGGAAGGCCTTGAGAGGCATGGAATCTAGAGAAGAGGAATTGAGATATCTCTTTGGAGGAGATAGATGGTTTTCATTATTATTCCAGAAAAATACAGAGTACTGACTGGGCAAAGAGGCAGTAAATATTTTTCACTGTTTAAGATTTTTAGGATGGAAGAAATTGCATTACATTTGCTGTATGGTTATGGTAATAATTCAGTGTAAAATGAAATGGTTATATAGGAAAGATATGAGGAAAATGGCCAGAGCTGTGTCATTTATCAACACAGATTTGGAAAGATTGGCTGTCAAGAAAAAAATTAGAGTGTTCTATCATAGTAATGGAAAGAAAGAAAATCTAGACACCTCTGTCTTCCAGCTGCTTCTGTTTTCTCAGTGAAATAGGAAAACATGTTTGCAGCTGAAGGAGGATAGAGAATGTCAAGAAGGAAATGTCTGAAAGAAGGGGAGATTGGGGTTAGGGTGTGGTTCAGTGATAAAGTGTTTGCTCCTGACAGCAGTCCTCAGCACTGGGGGAGGGGGAAATGATGTAGGAACTAAGTTGTGTCGTCATAAAAGAGCAGGGAAGGTATACTTGGGTTTACTACATTTAAGTGTGATGGCATTATAAAGTTATTTGTTAGTTATTGGATAATTGCTATTTAGTATCTAGTTCGGTGGTTCTCAGCCTGTGGGCCATGACCCCCTTGGGGGTATCATACAACCCTTTCACAGGAGTTGCATATCAGATATTTACATTCTGATTCATCACAGTAGCAAAATTAGTTACAAAGTAGCAACAAAATAATTTTATGGTTGGGGGTCACAACATGAGGAACTGTATTAAAGGGCCACAGTGTTAGGAAGGTTGAGTGAGAACCACTGCTCTTGGTGATGACTTTGCTTCTATATAACATGGACCTTTGAGGCTACTCATGATGAGTATGAGTGAATATTGTGTCTGTAATTGAAAAGAGCCATAGTTTCCTGCCTCTTTCACTCCTACATACAGTTTTTCAAACTTTGAATGTAAATGCTATATTAATTTTTTGTACTTTTTTTTGCCCAGCATTTTCTCATATACATTAACTTTCCCTTTTCACCGTCAGAATGTTTCCATTGGAATTGTTGGTAAAGACTTGGAGTTTACGATCTATGATGATGATGATGTGTCGCCATTCCTGGACGGTCTTGAAGAAAGACCACAGAGAAAAGCACAGGTATGTTACTAATCATAACATGAGGCTCCAGCTTTACTGTAAGCTGCCGTTCCTATCACAACCATGTGAATTCCCTGCTTTTGTCTTTAATTGTTAAGATCGGTCCATAATTGAAATAGTGATTAAAGAAAGAACTGAGTCCAGTAAAATATTGAAGGGGCAATGATCTCATAAACACAAAAAGGGAGAAGAGTTTGGTTTTTCTATTGTAACATAATTAAGGTGACCCCAAAATTTTCAGGGTTAGACCACATTTCTCAGAGTTCTGTCCTGGACCAAGGCATAAGTAGAGGGTTCTGCTGCTCTCATTTGGGCTCTCACAAATGCTGCAGTCTGATTGAAGAAGGGGCAGAGCATCCAAGATGACTTTATTCTCTACTGGCTTTCTAGGTATCTCAGAGGCAGCTAGAAGGCTGTGGACTACTAGAATGACTAGGCTTCCATCTGTGGAGTCTCAGGGCCTGTCNGACAAAGTGGTGGGCAGAGCTTGCAAAAGCTCAAAAGTGAAGCTTGCCAGCCATTCTAAAGGCTAGAACTCAGGACTGATACAACCTCATTTTAGCACATTCTTTAGGTTAAAGTGAGAGACAGGGCCAGCCTAGATTCTTCTGAGAAGGATCCAGAAAAGAATACTTGTTGGGAGCTAGCTTTGGACATTTAAGTTGGCTCTCCATAAGTGAAAAATTAAGAAATACTGATTTAAAAACTGAAAATAGGGGCTGGAGAGATGGCTCAGCGGTTGAGAGCATTGACTGCTCTTCCAGAGGTCCTGAGTTCAATTCCCAGCACCTGCATGGCAGCTCACAACTGTCTGTAACTCTAAATTTGACCCCCTTGCACAGACATATATGCAGGCAAAACACCAATGGACATAAGATAAGAATGAATAAATTATTTTAAAACTGTATATAAAAACGGTGAGTCTAGGGTTATAAATTTTTCTTGAGAATATGCATTTGATTTTTCCCCCTCAAACTTATCCTCCTGTCATAGCCTCTAAGCTTGTAGGATTACAGGCATGCATTCCACACACAACTCACATTGCTATTAATGGAGGTGGATTTCATGGCTGTGAAATATAAAAAGTGGTACAGAAGCTTTTCCTACAGATTATAGGATCATGCCTATAATCCCAGCACAGTGAAACCCTCTCTCCAAAAAGGAAGTGATAGTAGTGGAGTTTCTTCCAGCTTGAGTTTTTGAATTTTCCTCAACTTGGCAAATATACTATTGGTGCTCTTTGGGAGGGTAAGATCTGTATTTTAGTTGTTGTTAGTAAGAATTAGCACTGTTAGAAGGAATGCTCTAGACTCCCATGTAGCTAGTTTGTGGGTATTGGTGTTTTTTCTGAACAGAAGGAAATCTAGAAGGTGCTACTACTGGCTGTGTTTTAAGCATAGCAGTGTGACATAAGAAAGTCTTAACTCTTACGACAAATGATAAAAAGTGGAATTAATTGTGGATGATCTTTAAGTTTGAAGAATTGAAATTATGTATATATGTATGTATATATTCTTTTTTTAAAGTTAAATTCAAAAATTTTAACAGGATATTATACTAAAATCAAGTATCTGTGGTATCTTTAAACCCCTTTTCTCAATTTTTTACGTTGTA
The DNA here is from genome assembly GCA_001675575.1 of Neotoma lepida. NCBI lineage: Eukaryota > Metazoa > Chordata > Mammalia > Rodentia > Cricetidae > Neotoma > Neotoma lepida. Next base: position 215,375 of record LZPO01017385.1, on the reverse strand, counting down.
ATACTTGTGATTTAGGAGTGTTTATTAAATGTTCACTTTACATCTTTTCATTTCTTCTTTTTTAAAGCCTTCACAGGCTGCTGATGAACCTGCAGAAAAAGCTGATGAACCAATGGAACATTAAGTGATAAAGGATACAGGGATATGAGGATGCAGAGACATACACTGGTGACAGTAATCTGTACTTAGAACCAACAGCTGCCGAGCAGGGGTGGTATGTTTTAGGAATCAGTCCAGATGTGAGTTTTCTCCAAGCAACTTCACAGAAACCATATAATGGGTGCATTTTCTTTGAAAGGGTCTACATAATCATTTTCTAGAAAGTATAGGTATCTATACCAATGTTTTTATATTAAGAAAATAGTGTCTTTGCAGTTTTAAAGACAACTGTGAAATAAAATTGTTTCACCTCCTGTTGTATCAAGTTTCTGTTTTAAGTAGTCAACTGCAGACATTATTACAATGGTGCTAAAGCTTGGAGGAACTATTTCCCAATGTAGTAGTGCCCCTTTCTAGAGAAGAAGGCTTCTTTATGGATAGTGACCCAGAATTAGACCTAATTCTCCCAACCAGCTAATTTTGTCTTTACACAAATCACTCAGTCCTATTTTAGAGAGGCCCTTTGAAGAAATACTGTAGTTAAAAGAGAATTTGTGGCCGGGCGGTGGTGGTGCACGGCTTTAATCCCAGCACTTGGCAGGCAGAGGCAGGCGAATCTGTGAGTTTGAGGCTAGCCTGGTCTACAAAGTGAGTTCCAGGACAGCTTGGGCTGTTACACAGAGAAACCCTGTCTCCAAAAACAAAAAAGAAAACAAACAACAACTCAGTTGCTTAGAAGGAAGACTGGAAAGAAAACACACACACACCATACACACGTACACACACACACACCACACACACCACACACACCACACACACACACACACACACACACACACACACACACACACACA
>LZPO01017385.1:140975-160446 GCA_001675575.1 Neotoma lepida | reverse complement strand
TTGAGACAGTTTCTCTGTGTAGCTCTGGCTGTCCTGGAACTCACTCTGCAGACCAGGCTGGCTTCAAACTCACAGAGAACTGCCTGCCTCTGCCTCCCAAGTGCTGGATTAAAGGTGTGTGCCACCACCATCCAGCTCTCATAAGTTATTTTTAGCTCTTTAATACCTACTACTGAGTTTTTAAAGAACTAAAGAAGAGTAATGGAAATAGTCAGCTGGTAGACTATTTGTGGTCTCGCTGCTTATCCTTGTAGCTGTGTGTGCTCCTGGTGCTTTTATACTGTGTACTGGGTTTCTGCTAGTAAAACATTCCCTGCTCATCAAATTCAATTAAATACATCAACATTTTTGTGGTGGCATCTTGACTTCTGGGTGTCCACCCCTGGCCTAGGTGTTTATGAAATAGAACTTGTAAGGTCCAGGCACTCAAGCACTGTATTCAAAACAAATGCCCATAGGCACTATTATGAAATAAACCTTGGTAATAACATATGAATACAAGTCTCGGTTTACGCCTTCAGTTTTAACAGCTCTGGAAAAGTCCTGAAAGAGAGTGCCCTGGTTATGCAGTGCTCAGACTGTAAGATCTCCTCTTCACTTGTCAGTAGAAGGGGCAGTCGAGACACACCAAGACCCCAGGTTCTGGCTGACGATCTGCATGTCTGGGGCTGTACTGGGTCTTGAAGTTAGAAGAGTTCGTACAATCTGGTGAGTCCTTACTTCAGGGAACGAAACAGTGAGCCAGAGCACTGTTTAACTACTGAGTCTTAGAAAAGTGTGCACGCCATTATGAGAACACAAATGGTTGTTAGCCAGGCATGGTTTCATAAGTAGATGGCTTTTGAACTAAACCATCAAAGCATAAATGTGCTCGCTGAGTGTCTTAGTCAGGGGTACTATTGCTGCAATGGAACACCATGACCAAAAGCAAGCTGGGGAGGAAAGGGTTTATTTGGCTTACACTTCCACATTGCTGTTCATCATTGAAGGAAGTCAGGATGGGAACCCAAACAGGAAAGGATCCTGGAGGCAGGAGCTGATGCAGAGGCCATGGAGGAGGGCTGTTTACTGGCTTGCTCCCCATGGCTTGCCCAGCATGCTTTCTTATAGAACCCAGGACCACCAGTTCAGTAGTGGTACCACCCACAGTGGGCTGGGCCCTCCCACATCAATCACTAATTAAGAAAATGCCCTACAGGCTTGCCTACAGCCAGATCTTATGGAGAAAAAAAAAAAGTTTCTCAATTAAGGTTCCCTCCTCTCAGATGACTCTAGCTTGTGTCAAGTTGACTTGAAACAAGCCAGCACACCGAGTGTCAGATAAGCAACAGGAAAGAGGGAGTCAGAGCTGTTCTAGCCAAGATCACTTTGTATACATTTATAGAAATATGTAGCACAGAGAGGTGGGTTCTGCTCAACTCAGGGTTTTGTGAGCAGTGGCAGACATGAGACTAAATATGAGAGCCAAGAGTCTGGCCAGTAATGTGAGGCTAAAAGCTAGGCATGGTAGCACACACCATGTAATCATACCATACAGGAGGCTGAGGCAAGAGGGTCTTGAGTTGGAGATAAGCCTGGGCTACATTGCAAGACCCTGCAAGAAAGAGAAAAGAGGAAAGTATAAGGAAAGAAAGGAGGGGGGAATGGAAAGGAGAAGGAAGAAGGGAAGGGAGAGAGGGAGGGACCAGATAGGCTGAGACATTTTAAACTTCATCTCACTGGGAATTCAGAGCTAAGGATTCTAAGCAGATAAGGAACAAACTCACACTGAGTGACTGTGACAGAACGTGGTGTAGAGTGGGCTGTGGAGGGGTGGGGAGTGGGTTAGGATTGCAAATTTTTATGGCAACGCTACTTTGATGAAGGAGTAGGAATCCCAACCCTGTTCTTCCTTCTATAAGATGGGAGTCTATGTACTACTCTTCCAGCCTTGAAGGGTTCCTGATCATGGGTGAAATAGTCAGAAGCAATTTCATATGGATTGCTTGTTTTTATGACTTCCTGCTTCCTTTCATTTAGATCATATCATTACCTTTGAAAAGTTTTTTTTTTTTTTTAAAGATGACCAATGCATCTCATCAGTGAAGATTTCCAGGAATGCTGGGGAGGTAAATGTGGCAGAGAGAAAGTATGCAGGCTTTGGAGGCAAGGAAACCCGGAGTTAAGTTTTCNCTTGTAATTTATTAACTATGATCTTGAGCAAACATATTTGTTTCAGCCTTTCTCTGCCCCTCACCCAATACATACCCTAGAAAATGGAAATAAANAGTGACTGCAGCCAGGCTTGGTGGTACCTATCTGAAATCCCAGCCCTCAGGAGTGGAGGGATTGTGAATTCAAAGCCAGCCTAAGCTACACAGTAAGACCTTGTTTCAAGACAAACAACATCGTTAAGTGAGAATGTGCATGGTTTGTTAGTATGCTGTGTATAAAAGTTATCTAATCAGACTTGGTCTCAGCGTCAAGCATGGTGGCTGCTAGCACAAGGCCACTCTGAATTACATAGTCAGTTCTAGGGCTTCTTGGGTTACACAGAGAAATGCTGGCTAAAATCCAAAAATACAAAGCTAAAACAACTTTGCCTCAAATGTTCCAAATCTCCCCTCACCTTCATCTTTCCTCAGAATTGTCTGCATGTGTCCAAGAAAAGCCCAGTTATGGCAGGTGCTTAGTATGCATAGGAAGTGTTCAGTTGTCTTGACATCAAGCCACTATCTCGTGGGCTTAGTGGCTATTAGCACTATCAGAGTGTTGAATGTANTTAGTTTAGTGTGTAGTCTGTGTCAAGTTTTTCCAGAATGCCACAAGCCTTATCACTTTTCATATCATTTGGGAGGCTACACAGTCGGAACTTCCAATCAGCTGGTACAGACAGAATGCACTGTGTTCCCTTGGAAGTGTCATCAGCTTTTGGAGGGTGGGTGGTGGGGGTGGGGGGGAGGAGATGTGATAACTACTCCCCCTGCTCCGGTGCTGGGGATTAAAACCAGATAACTGTTTTTTGGAAAGAAAAAAGTTTTTTATCACCACTTCTGGCNCAGTCCAACCCCAAAGGTGAAATAGTTACCAACCTTTATGCTCACAGGTTCCAGCTGTGAGTTCCTGCCTCGGTTTCCTTGCTTCTTTTTAAGTGATGCAGATCAAACCTAGGCCCTTGTGCATGCTGGGCAAGGACTCTACCCCTGAGCCACTCTCACCCCTTCCTTGTCTAACATTTTTGCAGGGTGACAGGGTGTTCTCTGCGCACTGATTCGGGTTTTGTTTTTACTACACTCCCTGTTTTGTGCAGGCACTCTGCCTGTCCAGCTTGTAAATGGTGAACAAAATACAGAATTTTAGCACTCATGANCCTGTGTTCTGAGACAGCCACCAACTCAGGTATTTTCAGAGTAAAGGAGTGAGTGCTGGAAAAAAATAAATGGGCTCCTGAGGTAGGGAGCGGCTGGTAGATAGGAGGGGGCAGGGCAGTAGGGCACCAAGAACAACCTGAGGTGTAAATGAGTGGGGCACCCAGAGCTGTGGTCAAAGCCTTTGCTCTGGCAGTCCTAACAAGCCAGGCTTGACTACCCAGCCTCAACAACCCAACTAAAAGAGCCACTGCTGAAAAACAGAAAGGGAGATTTAGTCAATGTAGCCATACTGGGAAGGGGGACAAAGAGATACAGTGACACCCCAAAGTCCAGCTTCCAGGGTCCTGACATGAAGATAAAGTTTAAGCAGCTCCAGTCAGGGATCAAGGCGTGGTCCCATCCATCATTAACCACCATTGACTGGGTTCAGTCTATCCTACAAGGGTCTACTAGAGCTGTGTGGAGTCTCTTCGGGGAGATGAGTTCCTCCTCCAGCTAGCACCAGGCTTCAGTGTTATCTTCCCCCGGCATGAGACCCTGGGAGAGATTTCAATTCCTTGAGGTCCGTTGTTTCAATCATCTGATAGCCAAAGGGAGAGGCCTAAGTATCTCTTTGGAATATTTTCAATTCTTTTTAGGCATCCTGAAAAGAAAATTAATTTCAAAAGTATCTCTTTAGAATATTTATATTCCTTTCAGTTTACAGAAGAGCTAAGATTTTTTTCTCTTATCTATGTGTGTGTGTGTGTGAGTGTAGTGAGCATGCCTGTATGCATGTTCACATATGTGTCGACATGTGTGTGCCGGGTGCANATCTGTGTGGGCGCCTATGAATATATGTGCCACATGCATATGGACACAGGAACTTGCCATCAGGAATCTTGTCTGCTTGCTCTCCACTTTATTCATGGTAGCAGGTTCTCTCAGTGGACCCCAGAGCTGGCTGACATGGCTAGTCTGGCTAGCCAGCTACTCCCAGGGATCGCTGTCTCCATCTGTGGAGTGGAGGAATTACAGCTCCTAGAACAGTCACAGTGTGCGTGTGACAAATGACCCTTAAAAAATACAACACCACTTTCCTGGGAGAGCTGTTCACATGTTGACCCACGGGCCTCTCCTTTTCCAAGCAAAGTGTGGCAGTCAGCCAACAGCAGGCATCAGTGCAGTTGGGAAGCGTGACACCTCCTAGCTGGGAAAGGGGGGGGGCTGCGCTTTCACCCTGTGGCAGCATGTTGTTGACAGTCAATTGCAAAGAGATTAAGCAAGAATATGAATGCTGTGTTCCCATGGCAGCCAGGCCTTTAGCAAACTCATGGAGTATGCTCCCCATGAAAGCAAGAGGCCTCTTCCTCCTTCCTGGAGGAAGAATAATGTGGTCTGTAGCCCTGGATTCTAGTGGGATCTCTTCTCTGAAGGGCCAGCTCAACCAGTGCTTCTTCTATAGACATGGTTCATTCAGATTCAGTTGCCCCTTCTCCAGGCTCAGGCAGAGCTCCCTGCCCTACCACTATACCATATGGCACAATGTAATATGTTACTGTGTCTGTCTCTCAGTCCGAGAACTCCAGAATGATGAATCCTAGCTGTTTCATCTCTCTGTCACACTGCCTAGCTCAGTTACCGACAAAGAGTAGCACTCAGTAAATGTTTTAGTATTTACCCAGCCTTCTTCCCAAGCCTATTTATTCTAAATTTAGAGCAAGGGACTGAGAACTTGGCTGCAAAGGCTGCCATGAAGTCATGCTGCAATAATAGTAATAGCAACCTATATGTGTGGGTTGTTACAGCTCCCAGCTCCCACTCACCGGCTTGATCCGTGTGACAATCCTGATAGTATTCATTATTTCACAGTAGGAAAACTAAGCTCAAAGAGAGGCAGTCAAAGGCTAGATTGCTTAGCAAATAAGTGACAGACCCTGACCTTTGACCACGGCCTCTCCCCTCTTCATTATATATGGCTTTTATTGCTGACTCAATCCTTGAGACTACTGAAAAACAAACAAATTGACAAAAATGTCAACAAACGTTAGTTTCCTGGAGGATGACTGCCTCCTGCTTGGCCGCCTGTCAAGGTCACACCTGCCGTGTACACTCTTCCAGTCTTTGATTGGCGGCTGCCTGTTCTTACAAGTTCCATACACCACTGGTGCCTGTGCTGGCACTGTTTTCCTTCATCCCCTAATGGTGCTAGCCTCCTGCTTCACTCCTACCAAGTCCATCAGACCCCTTGTCCTGGGCCTTTCATTTATATGGCTGGTTCAAGAACAGAAGGAATGATAGGAGGTCTTGTATTTGAGGCTCATACTATTTTTTTTTGTATGTGTATGTTTTGTCTGTNTGTATGTATGTATTATGTATACCATGGGCAGGCAGTGCCCAAAAAAGCCAGAGGAGGGTGTGGGATTCCCTGGGACTGAAGTTACAGGTGATTGCGAGCCATGTGGGTGCTGGGAACAGAACTTAGGTCTTTTAGAAGAGCAACTGGTGTTGTTAACTGCCGAGCCATCTCTTGAGTCCCCATCTCTTTATTCTTAGTTGTTGGCCACAATAACCACCCCTTCAGAGCCTCAGAGCCACTTCAGCCATTTATGTCAAGGGTCATAACCTGGACCATCTCATGTCCTGAAATTGTGCTCCACTTTAGAGACCTTAAGGTCTATTGTAGCAAATCTCCTTGTCCCCTCCCTACACCAGGACTACCTCTTGGCAATTGACTGCTTCCTACTTCATAGGAAATTTCAAGTCTNAGGTGTGAATTTCCTCAGTCTCCTGCCTCCACACCCTCGTATTTAGCTGACTGCATTTCACTCACTTCCTTCCTGCCCAAATCAAAGAGGGTCAAGGGTCTCTTCTAAGGCCTGTCATTGTCCCTTCCACCATTTCCAAGACCAGATACCATGCTGTTCTGCTTAGCCACTCCTTACAACAACTCTCTTCTGGTTAGAACAATTAAACACACATTTTCTTATATCCCTCACCCTAGCTACTCTCTTACTACTCTCCTTTCCTTTGTAACAGATTTCATAGTCTATACTCCCTGTAATGGAAATAGTGGTATTCACCTAATATTCCATCTGTCCCTGCATTTTCCAGCAACTTTGTGGCTAGTTAGGTGGCAGGTGACTTGTATGACAATCTAGACCACAGCACGGATTAGCTGGCCTGAGGACCCCCCACCCCATGAAACCCATCCCCTGTGATCCCTTTGCTTCATGGCTTTAGGAACCAGTTGTAGAGGAAGTTGGGAATTCCAACTTCAAGATGTTGGAACTAGGGTTGGGGCATGGCTATGTAGTAGGGCACCCTCTCCTAACATGCACAAGACCCTCTGGGTTCTATCTCCAGTACAATCAAAGAAAAATAAGAAGAGTACTTCCCATCACTCTGAGCTCAGCAGTGGCTCTGTAGAGCAGTCTTGTTACCTGTTCATGCACTGTGATCCCAGCCCTCGGGAGGTGGAAGCAGGAGGATCAGGCAATGGAGGTCTTCCCTGGTTATAGAGTGAGTTAGAGACTAGCCTGGGATACATGAAACCCTGTCTCTAAGATAAGAAACAAGTGAGTTTTGTGCTGTCATTGCTGAAATGTCAGGGTCCTTTTTAGTCCCCTGTAGCCTAGCACTTTAACATTTAAAAGAATAACATCGCTCCAGACATGATTTTTAACCTTCTTTCTCTCTGTTGACATCTCTCATATAAATGCCACCACAATTCTCTTATTTATGTCAACCAATTGACCCAGGTAACTATCCTCCAAAAACTTCTTCCTCCTCTAACTGATGTGACATTGCCATGTCTTGGTTGTCTTTTTGTTTTTCTGAACATGGGGTTTGTAGGTAAACAGTACTGGTTTCCCCATCAGAGAGGAATCACAGCTTATATCATCTGAGCCTTGTTTTATTTAAAGATTATTTTTATTTTTTAATCGTGTGTGTGTGTGTGTGTGTGTGTGTGTGTGTGTGTGTGTGTTGTGTTTGATGTCTGCACATGAGTACAGGTGCTCTCAGAGGCCAGAGGTGTCAGTTACCCCTGGAACTGGTGTTACAAGCAGTTGTGAGCTTCCCGACATGGATGCTGGGAATTGAACTCAGGTCCTCTGCAAGAGCAGTATGTTCTTAATTGCTGAGCCATCATCTCTTCAGCCCTTGAGCCCTGTTTTTAAAAACTTCTTTGACTTTCTAAGTTTAAGTGTATCAAATTGACATCCTTGGCTCTCGTAATTTACCCATAACCCAGCTTTCCACCCTTATGCTTTTACTACTTTTCTCTACATGGCTTACACTGTGCTCAGCACAGGCTTGATGAGTCATTTCTCTTCTTATGTTTTCCCCATACTGCTCTTCAACAAATGGTGGTAGAAAACCCGAATACTCACATTCAACANAATGAAATTAGAGCCGTATCTCTTACCCTGCACAAAAACTAGTTCAAAATGAATTAAAAACCTGAATTTAAAATCTTAAACACTGAAACTTCTGAAGAAAACATAAGGTGAACACTTCAAGATATAAGCATAAGGAAGAAATTTCTGAAAAGGACTCCAGTAGGACAGAAAAACCCCCAAGAACTGGCAAGTAGCATTATGTGCAATTACAAGGCCTCTTTACCTCAGAGGTGAACTATGAGCAGAGTGAAAAGACAGCTAGGACCAGAATGGAGGAAAGTCTTTGACAGCTCTACTTCAGGCTTCAAGTTAATATCTAGAATATATTGTGAAAGCCAAAGTTACATTTTAAGTTTTAATTACTATGCCTAAGAGATCCATGAAACAAAAAATACCTGTGACCTATAAGCCCCTTGCCCAAGGACAGACAGTTCCTGAAACGGTGGAGGCTGTTGTTTATGGGAGATAAGAAGTCACATATTTTCAGTCCCCTAAACAAGTTTGACTCAACTACACCAGATGATCATATGTGGGTGAGAGATTCATGGGCAGGAAATGGTCAGAATGTATGCTTGCCCCTGATTGGACCTGATGAGAAATAAGAATTTGGGTTCTGTTTTCTTAAGCCCTTGCAAATCGTAACGCAGGGCCNTTTCCTGAGAACCCAGGTATGAACCTGGCTGGAGCCCTGCCACCTGGCCTGGCCAGTGTTTAATTAAAGCTTGCTTCACATTTGGCTTTAAACTGTGGTAATGGTCTTATTCTCAACCAGTGGAATTAACAATATAAGGAACCACAAACATGAAATGTCAAGACAAATATTCTAATCAATAAATGGGCTAGTGGATTGAACAGATTATTTATTATTGGCTTTTTTTATACAATATATTTTGTTCATATTCTTTCCCCTCCCTCAACTCCTCCTAGATCCTCCCCACCTCTCTACCTATCCAACTTCATGAGAAACACACACACACACACACACACACACACACGAACAAAACAAAACTTAAACAATCAAAAAAACAAAATTCCAAAACAAAACAAAAAGCACACATAAACAAACATGGAATCTGTTCATGTTGGTCAATTCCTCCCGAGCACAGGGCCCGCCCTACAGTGTGGTTGACAGACCCAATGTCATACCACTGGAGAACACTGATTTTCCCTCTCCCAGAAGGTATCACTTGCAATCAACTTTTTGGTTAGGGGTGGAACTTTGGTGCCCACTTCCCCTTCTCTATATTGGGATTTTGTTGAATAGATAATTCTTAAAAGAAGAAACACAAATGGCCAAGCGTTCAACATCCATAGCCATTAGAATTCAAATTAAAACTACTTTGAGATTCTGTCTCATCCCAATCAGAATGGTTATCAAGAATGCAAATGACAACAAATGCTGGCTAACTTGGGGGTTGGGGGGTTCTTATTCATTGCTGGTAGGAGTGTAAACTGGTGCAGCCACTATAGAAATCAGTATTGGGTTTCCTCAAAAAACTAACAATAGACTCAGCCATACCATTCATGGGCACATTCTCTCCGATTTTCTGTTATGCACACCACTTGCATGCTTCCTGCCATGAAGGTTAGAAGAGGGTATCAGATCCCCTAGAATCTGGAGTTANGGGTGGTTGTAAACCACCATGTGGGTGCTGGGAATCAAACCAGGGTCCTCTGTAAGCACAACAAACAAATGCTCTTAACCACTGAGCCATCTCTTCAGCACTTACCAAAGGACTCTAAAGTCCTATCATAGAGACACTTGTACAGCCATGTTTGTTACTTTCCTTGTTATAAAAACTAGGAAATGGAACCAGCTGTCTATCAACAAATGAATGGATAAAGAAAATATACACATAAACAATAAAGCTCAGTCATAAAGAAAAATGAAAGCATGGCATTTGCAGGAAAATGGATAGAATGGGAAATTATTATATTTAGCTAAGTAACCTAGAAAGATAATACCACGTATTCTATGTGATCCTAGGTTTGAATCTTTATATGTTGTGGAGTTGGGTGTGGGTCGCGAAACTTGAAAGGGAACCTTGAAAGAGGAACAAGAGGGCTTAAGAAAGGAGGGCAAGGGGAAGGTCACAGAATGTATGTTACTTGGCAGTGGAATGGAGACTCCTGCTGGAAAGAGAACGAAGAGGAAACCCAACAAAAGCAAATCATGCATGACAATGTGACGATGAACCCATGACTCTGTATGCTAATTTTAAAAGATTGTTCAAGAAAGAAAGGCTGTCCTCATTCTGTTCCTTGCATCTGTCCATTTGGTTCCTTTTTGTTGTTGTTTGAGACAGGCTCTCTCTAGATAGAGAGGCTGTTTGGGGATGTCCTGTGTAGACCAGGCTGGCCTTGAACTCACAGAGATCTGCCTGCCTCTGCCTCCAAGTGCTGTGATAAAAGGTGTGCATCATCATTTGGCTTCCATTAGGTCTCTGCAGCACTTCATTGTTTAGCCATGTGCAAGAATGATTCTATCAGAATGGCTTGTGGCCAGNGGTAGTGACACATGCCTTCAATCCAGCAATCAAGCAGGACTTCTGGGTCTTTGGGCTCAACAATGAGTTTTAGCCAATCTGGGCTCTATGGCAAGACTATATCTTAAAAGAATTAAAAACAAAATAAAACAAACAAAATCACACTTGTTGAGAATGACTTAAGCATATCTCCAGGTGGCCACTTAAGTGAATGGTGGTATTCATGCACTATATTCTATAGGATCTAATGGTAGTGTGCAGTATTTGGAATTATTCAGTCTATTAAGGTGATAAAGCAGTAAGGTATGCATATCAATTTCTTTTGAAATTGTTTAAAATTTTAATTTTTTATGTGCACTGATGTTTTACCTATATGTATATAAGTGCCTGGTGATCATAAAGGACATAAGAGTGTCTGATTCTTTTTGTTTGTGGGTTTTTTNAGGCTTCTTTGTATAGCCTTGGCTGTCCTGGAACTCGATCTGTAGACCAGACTGGCCTTGAACTCACAGCAATTCTCCTGTCTCTGCCTCCTGAGTGCTGGGATTAAAGGTGTGCCGCCACCACCCAGCAAGTGTCTGATTACTTTGGAAATGGATTTATAGACTATTATGAGTTGCCTTATGGATGCTGGGAACCAAATCTGGGTTCACTGGAAGAGGAACCAGTATTCTTAACTTCTGAGCCATCTCTCTAGCCCCCACATCACCTTTTGAAAAATGAAACACCCATCTGGAGGAGTATACATCTACATATTAGTGGTCATACTGACAAAGAATACATAAAATGGACTTCATCAAAACATAAAAAACAGGGCTGGAGAGATGGTTCAGTGGTTAAGAGCACATATTGCTCTTGCAAAGGACCTGAGTTTGGTTCCCAGCATTTTTGTCGGGTAGCTCACAGCCACCTGTAACGCCAGCTCCAAGGGATCTAATGCCCTCTCTGACCCCCACAACCACCTACATGCATGTGCACATACCCATAAACCAATACCCCACACACATACATACACAAAAACATTTTTTTCTTTTGAGAATTTCACATCATGCACTCCGATAACATCACTTCCCAGTCTGTCAAGGTCCACCCCCGACCCAGAAGAGGGAGGAGGAGGAAGAAGAAGAGGAAGAAGAAAACAAGTCCAATTTGTGTTGCCTATATACTCACTGGAGCATGGTCAAACTCCCGGTGGCCAACTCCTTAAAGAAAACTGAGTCTCACCTCATCTGCACGCCCATCAGAAGCCGGAGAGCTACACTTCAGCATCCTTATCACAATTTTTAAGAGTTCTCTTCAATGGCTTTCTGTCTAGGCTGTTTCTTTTCTTTTGAGGGGGGATAGGGTCATCACAGAAGCCTTCCATGTCCTTATTTCTCAATTGTGAGTCTGTAGTCATCCATACCACTGCAGAAGTAGCTTCCCTGCCCTTTACAGTCAGCAGGATTGCAGATCATGGACTTCCGCGTGGTCTCTACCATCAGCATGTGCCACAGACCTCAGCATGGTCTCTGGTGGCAGTGAAGACCACAGACATAAACTTGGCCCTCTGCCACATGGGTCACGGACACTAGCATAGCCCTTGGTGGCAGCACAGGCCAAGGCCATCAACATGATCTCCAGGGCAACATGGGCCATGGACACCGATATGGTCTCTAGCGGCAGTGTGGCCCATGGACATCAACATGGCTTCAGGAGGCATCATAGACCACAAACATCCACATGGCCCTCAGTGGTAACACTGGCCACAGATGTCAACATGGCTCTGGCCACAGCAGGACCATGGACCCAAATATGGCCCTCAGTGGCATCATGATCCATGTCAACATAGCCTCAGGTTGCTGCACAAGCCACTCACATTAACATGGCCCTTGGCAGCAACATGGCCCATGGACGTCAGCATAGATTCAGGTAGCAGCACGGACTATGGTTGTCCACCTGGCCTCTGGTGGTAGAATGGGCCTCAGACATCCATATGATCTCCAATGGCAGCTCAGAACATGGACATCAACATGAACCTTGGGCTTCAACATGGCCTGGGGCAGCAGCACGGACCACGGATACCAACATGGCCTCCAGAGGCAGCATGGACCGTAGAGATCTTTTGAGGAGGTCCAATCCAGAAAATGAACCATTCTTCACCTAGGACATGCTGCTGTTGCTCAGAACCAGGGTGATCCTGCAGCTGGGCTTATGCTGAGTCTGCACAAGCTTCAGGCTGCTGAACACCACCCTATCGGTCCTACTCAGCAAGGACATGTTCCCCGTCCACTGCAGCCTTCTCTCACACCCGTCACCGCATTTGAGTCTCTAGTTCCGCTTCTCTCTACCAGGCACTCACCATTCTGTTCCTCGTCTTTCCCACCTCTCTATTGCATATTCATTCACCATAGTGGTATTGGAAACTGCAGTGTGCCACACAGTATGTTTTTTTGCCCAAAAAGACTTACATGCAAATATTTATTTCAACCAGTCATTGGTCTGGTTCAAGGTTTCTGGTTTCTGAAGCACCACAAATACTGGGACATCCCTGAGACTCCTCTTAGATATCCTGCTGTTGTGGACAGGCAAGGCATCTTGGGGCTTCACACCTCCCTGCCCTCGGTAACTGTGAGTCCAAGGCTTCCTGGCTTCAACCTTTGTGCTTGTGGCCTGCGGGCAGTGCCACTCCATGCTGGGTGCCAGCTGGCGGGCCTAAGACCTGCCCTATTCAGTGATGACATGNTTCTGAGGGAGCTCCAGGCCATNGCACACTACCCTGTCCTTGGTGCGGGCCACCTCACAGCTCACCAGGCATGACTGTCGAGCTTGTAGGCTGTGGGCAGTTGGAGGCAGTCTCCCAGCAGGGCAAGCTGCACAGGCTGCAGCAGTGGCTGCTCTATGCAGGGGCCAGCCCTATTCAGTAACGCCACCACCCACCACCCTGTCCTCAGTGCGGGGCCACCCTGGCTCATCGGGTACCATCTTTGTGCTTGCAGCCTCCTGGCTGAGATGCAGCAGCACAGGGTATAGTTTGTCATTCTCTGCCCAGTGCTGTGGCTCTGTTCCACCATATTTCTTTCCAATTTCTTGAGGCCACTTTTTAAAAGATTCTTCCCATAAGACTTACCTGGTTTGTTTTGTTTTGTTTCAGGTGTTCTGGAGCTACTATGGGCTCTGCAGACTCCTAACCCTGCCACATCACCATTCAGAGCCTCCCTGGGTCTCTCAGACTCCTTGGAGCTCCAAGGCAGGCTCTGGTGGCCACTGACATTTTTGTTTTTCCAGACCACAACCCACATAAATAATTTTATTTTAAAAAAAATTAAAAGAAATAATATACAAATCTGGCTTAAGCAAAAGAAAACATGTAAGAAAATGCGTATGTGTAAGAAATTTACGGAAAGGACACTGGAAAAGTTGACAGAGTCCACTAAATTACTAACTAGAGCTCCATAGAGAAGGCATCAGGGCAGCTCTAGGACTTGGGTGGTAGGAGCTAATGGGACCTTTCTTTCGAAGGCTGCTATTACTAGGAGTCAACTCTGGTAACTTCCACCTCAGAATCTCTGTTGTAAGTTTCAGATTCCCACTCCTGGATCCATCTCCATCTCTGGGTGAGGTGAGCAAGGATGCAAGAGGTCCTTGCCTGATCCTTTGGCATAGCTGTAAAGGGAACAGCTAACAAAATGAAGAGTTATTTATCACAAGCCAAAAGTAAGGGCCAGTTGTGTGGTGTAGTAAGACTCATTGTTCAATTTAAAATTCCTACTATGTGCAAATGATATCACAGACGAGATAGGGGGCAATAGGTGGCATGGGAGTACTGTCAGCAGGTATAAGGTTCTGGGGCTGTGGCAAACCAGAGGAAGGTTCCACAGTTAAGAGTACAGGCACAACTCCCTTCCAGCTGGTGGTGCCTGTGGCAATGCAGTTCTAATATTGACAGGTCTTTTGGATTTAGTTCTTGATTCTTTTTTCTTCCAACACTGAGTATGAAACCATGAGCCTGATGCCTGCTAGGCAAGCACCACAAGTTAAGTCTTTGGATTTCTTGAAGACAGTCCAAACACTTGAGGTTTTATATGGAGTTTCTTAAGTTTAAAAACCCTCGAGGGGCCAAATAAAAATCTCTGTGGACTGCATCTGCTGTGGTTTTCAGTTTGTAACTTCTGATGTGCCTATTTGTATAGAAACCGAAAGTGTCTAGGCAGAGACAAGTTTGTGTTGGTTCCATGGTCTTGGACAAACTGTTTTCCCTCCTTAAGAATGGGAACAATTCCAACCCTCAGATCCACACCCATGACTCTGTAGAGGAAGTTCTCAAGACCTCCCTAATGAAGGTGGTGGGCTGAAGGCACATAGCTGATGGTGCCCCCTCTGAAAAAGCCTCCAAAAGAAAAAAGAAGAAAGATCTGCACTGCTATGGGCACTATCAGTAGGGATGGAATTGTGCCTGCACACTTCAGAGATGCCTAGAGCCACAGGAAAAAGGGGAAGAAGAGAGAAAAAACAAAAACAGTAACAATAAGATTTCAGAATCTGAAAAGCAGACGGATAAATACTAATTCTAAGAAGGAAAAAGCCAAGAAACTAAATTCTACTCATGAAAGTGAGAGGCTGTGGTGGTTTGCATGAGAATGGCCCTCATAGGCTCATATATTTGAATACTTAGTCACCAGGGGGGTGGCACTATTTGAAAAAATTAGAAGGATTAGGAGGTGTGGCCTTGATGGAACAACTGTGGCCTTGGTGGAGGAAGTGTGTCACTGGGGGTGGGCTTTGAGGTTTCAAAATCCCATGCCAAGCACAGTCTCTCTCTCTCTCTCTGTCTCTCTCTCTTTCTCTCTGTCTCTCTCTGTATCTCTGTCTCTCTCTGTGTCTCTGTCTCTCTGTGTGTCTCTGTCTCTCTCTCTCTCTGTCTCTCTGCCTATGGATCAGGATGTAGAACTCTCAGCTACTTCTCCAGCACTATGTCTGCTTGTGTGCTGCCATGCTTCCCACCATAGTAATGGACTATCCTCTGAAACTATAAGCTAGCCCTCAATTAAATGTTTGCTTTAGGGGGCTGGAGAGATGGCTCAGAGGTTAAAAGCACTGGCTATTTTTCAAGAGGATCTGGGTTCAATCACCAGCACCCACATGGCAGCTCACAACTGTCTGTAACTGCAGCTCTAGGGAATCTGACACCTTTATACCAATGTACATAAAATAAAGTTTAAAAAATTATTTTTTTAAAAATGTTTGCTTTTGTAAGAGTTGCCTTGGTCATGGTGTCTCTTCACAGCATAGAACAGTGACTAAGACAGAGGCAGAGGACCAATCTGATTTGTACTGCAGAATTTTTGTGACGCTCAGGACAGAGGATAGGGAACATAGGAACTAAATCTAGGAAAATCATATGGATATTACTTTAAAAATTGATTGTTGGGTCTGGAGAGATGACTCAACAGTTAAGAGCATTTTTGGTTTAATTTCCAGATCTCACATGGTGGCTCAAAACTATCTGTAACTCCAGTTTCAAGGGATCCAAAGCCTTCTTACCTTCCCAGGGCACCAGACATGTACATGTAGGCAAAAGCCATCTATAAAACTAAGAGAAAGAGAAAAGAGATGGAACAGTGTTTCCTCACTGCTTCCGCCTAAGCGATTCTTCTGCCCTCCTGTAGCAGAAGACTGAAGCTTCATTTTCAGGAAAACCCTTTTTAGCGCCTGGGTTAATAGCTGCGTAGTATAGTCGTGGAGTGTGAATGCATGCCTACTGAGACTGAATGCCTACTGAGACTGTCACTCCATGATCCTCACTTTCCAGGTGACCAGGTACAGGTATCCAGACATCTGTCCCTCAAGACAGACTATTAAAATATTTTCTGAAGGACCTGTTAAGTCAAAATAGAAACAAATAGGACATTAGACATTTGAGGTTCCCTGACGTACGGCATAGTCAAAACATCAACAAATGAACTACTGAATCAATAAGTCACACACACACACACACACACACACACACACACTCCTCACACACATCTTGCTATGTAGCCTAGTGTCTTAGTTACTTTTCTATTGCTAGAAGAGACACCATGACCAAGGCAACTTATAAAAAAACAGTTAATCGGGAGTTTGCTTACAGTTTTAGAGGGTGAGTCCAATGCCATCATGGCTGGGANCTTGGTGGTAGGCAGGCATAGCAGGCATGGCATTGGGGCAATAGCTGGGAGCTTGTATCTTATCTGAAAACTGGAGGCAGAGAGAGTGAGACTGGGCCTGATGTGGTCTTTTGAAACCTCAAAGCCCACCCCAGTGACACACCTCCTCCAACAAGGCCATACTTCCTAATCCTTACCAAAACAGCTCTAACTAGGGACCAAGCACTCAAATATATGAGCCTATGGGGGACATCCTCATTCAAACCACCATACCCAGGAGGATCTCAAACTGGCAGCAATCCTCCGGCCTCAGTCTCCCAAAGTTTCTGACTATCTGTATGAGCTACCATACATACCTTGCTCAAATTATTGTTATTTTTTTTTTAGTGTCTATTGTTAA
This sequence comes from Neotoma lepida, assembly GCA_001675575.1. Taxonomy (NCBI): domain Eukaryota; kingdom Metazoa; phylum Chordata; class Mammalia; order Rodentia; family Cricetidae; genus Neotoma; species Neotoma lepida. The sequence goes on along the minus strand of LZPO01017385.1, from coordinate 143,703 downwards.
ACAAGAGCAGGAAATCAAAGAATGGCAAACATCAGAGGAAACTTTCTCAGAGGAGTTAAGGACCCCAAAAAACAAGCAGATCAAAGTTACTGAGAGGGAACAAAGATAATTCATGAAAAGGAAAACTTCTGCATTAGTATAATTGGTATGCTCAAAGAGATATGCAAAGGTCATGTCTGCTGGTTTTTTTTTTAAGGCAGTTTAAATTATTTATTTATTTATTATTCAATGTGTATGAGTGTTTTGCCTGCACGTATGTCTGTGCAACATGTGCATGCCTGGTATCTGAGGAGGTCAGACGAGGATGTCAGATCCCCTGCAACTGGAGTTACTGATGGTTGTGAGCTGCCATGTGGGTGCTGAGAACCAAACCTGGGTTCTCTGCAATAGCCCTAAGTTCTCTAAATGTCTAAAGCATCCCTCCTGAGCTGCACAGGTGCTGTTGTTTTTTTTTTTTAAAGGAACACATACAGAACAAAAAGAAGGCTCTTGGAAATTCAAAACATGGTGAGAAAACTGGAGACTTCAGCTAAGGAAATGTCCCAGAAACCAAAGGGAAATTCAGAAGCAGGTAAGGGAAGAAAGACAGATGATTAAAAGTGCAGCCTTTGGGGCTGACGTCCAAATGGTGGGAAATTCACAAAAACTTAAGGAAAAGAAATCATCAGATGAATAGAAACCTTCCCATCACCAGGGGTGATGGCTTTGGTTTCGCCTCGTTCTCACCCTGGAAGGGCCCAGAGGACACCTAGTATGTTAAATGAAAATTACCCATATCTCAGTGGATAGTGAAATTCTGAGCATCCACTCTGAAATTTCCAAGCATCAAGGACAAAGAGAAGATTCTAAGCTTCCCCTCCCTGCCAAATACACAAGAATTTGCAAACCATTATAAGGGGCTTGATAGTACGCCCAGCACGTCTAAGGCTAAAGCAGGAGGATTGCCTCAGGTCTGGGGTCAGCCTGGGCTACATAGTGGGCTCAGGACTACATTGTGAAACCATGTCACAAAACACACATCGGTTTGGAGGTGAATTATGTCCCAAAGGCTCGTGTATTTAAGGTTTGGTCTATAGCTCTTAGATTCAATCACTGAGAAATGGAGCATGAGGGTTCAGACCTAATCGATGGCTTAATCTATTGGTGGAATCATAATTGGCTGGTATTGTTGGGAGGAGGTGGGTGATGGGGCCTCGGTAGAAAAGGCCAGAGCATGTTCTTTGGGGCGATGTCTTATCTCTATTAAGATACTGATATCCTTTCTCTCTCTCTCTCTCTCTCTCTCTCTCTCTCTCTCTCTCTCTCTCTCTCTCTCTCTCTCTCTCTCCTTCCCAGTGGTCAGGACATAGGCAGCTTTGCTCCTCCACACCATAATGCACTGCCTCACCATAGCCCAGAAGCAGAAGAGTATAGGATACTCTACTATCCCATACATTAGTGCATCCCTCATCCTCATCAGAAAAGCTTCTTTTTGCAGTAAATGGTGATTAATACAGAGACCCACAAGTCGTCATTATGCAGAGAATAAGAGGCTGTGGAGTGCTAGGCTCTATATGGGTGAAAGAGGGGAGGGACTCATGGAACCCCCCCCCCAGTCGAGGAGCTATTGGTAAAAATAAGTGGACTTAGTGGTTTCCTAAAAAAAGAGCACATGAAGTTGGGAAGGAAAGTGATGGGGGGCAGGGAATAGGGATGGATTCATATGCATGTATGAAATTCTTAAACAATGAAAAAAGAACTGTCAGTGCATAATGAAGTATAAAGATAGATGGAGACGTTTTCAAACACACAATGTCTTGTGTGCCCCCTTTTCATGAAAACATACAAGAAAACAGGAACCTTAGCAAGGAAAGGTGTTGTGAATATTATTTTAACTATGTAAAGATGTATTACATTTGTTTATGCTGTGAAATATTACTTTAACTGTGTAAAGCTGTGTTGTGTTTGTTTATGCTGCATTTGTTTAATTATGGAAAGATGTGGTACTTTTGTTTCACCTTGTCTGCCTAAGGCACCTGATTGGTCTCATAAAAACCTGAACAGCCAACAGCTAGGCAGGAGAGGGATAGGCGGGGCTGGTGGACAGAGAGAATAAATAGGAGGAGAATCTAGGCTTAAAAAGAACGAGAGAGAACAGAAAAAGAAAGAAGAGAGTGAGGAGAAAGAAAGGGAGATGCCCAGGGCCAGCCAGGCAGCTGCCAGGCAGCAGACACAGAGTAGGACATCCAGAAATAAAGGTAAAAAGCCCTAAGGCAAAAGGTAGATAAAGAGAAACAGGTTAATTTCAGTTAAAAGAGCTATCCAGAAATGAGCCTAAGCTAGGTCGAGCATTCATAACTAATAATAAGTCTCTGTGTCCTGATTTGAGAGCTGGTTGGTGGCCCAAAAGAAAAAGCTTTAGTACAGAAAGGGGTGAAGAATATGGAATAGGCAATGCTGAAGAAATATTCTTAGATCCCAACTCTGCATCGACAGGGAACATCAACCCGTACTATGAGAGGGAGGTGATTAAGATGTGTCCACTATGGCTGCTCGGGCTAAAGCTGATGTGATCTCCCAATAAACAGACAAATCAAGAAAGGGAAGATTCAAATTCTAGGCCACAGGGACTCCAACCCGGAAGAAGACACAGAATTCCCTGGATGACAAGGAAGGAAGGAAGGTACTGAGCAGCTGAGCAGGTAGGACAAGAAGCAAACAATTTACATAGTAAAGTGGGGGAGGGGAG
>LZPO01017385.1:121125-140570 GCA_001675575.1 Neotoma lepida | reverse complement strand
CTTTTGGTTGCCTGATCTCTCTTTCCACCATGGGTTCTGTGGATTGAGCTCAGGCTTGCATAATGAGCAGTTTTACCCACTGAGCCCATCTTACTATCTCAAAGGCATTGATTCCTTACAAAACACAAAAGTATGAAAAGGAATACAATTTTGGTATACTTGTAATAGTATAATAGATAAATGCTGTAGATAGTATATGTATAGGCATAATAAGGTAAACCCTAAATACTGACTTATCAAAAATTATCATTGTTTTGGGAGGATGGGAGTCAACAGAAGGATGGAATATAAGGAAGCTGTATATCCTAGGACATCATAGAACAAGGTCAGTGTACCATATCTAAAATTGATTCATTAAAATTAATCAATTAATCAAAAATAGCAGTACATTATTTTGACAAACAAAGCTATAGATGCCAAAATAAACGGCTGAAAGAACGCAAAGGGGACTTGAGGAAGTAGGAAAGAGTGACGGGACAGGATTTAGGGGTATTGTAAGCTTCATGGTTTATATGGTTGTTAGAGTTCGGACCATAACTATTTCTCAAAGGCCCATGTGCTAAAGACATGGCCTGCAGCTTGTGGCAGTCAGGAGATGGAGGAGCCTTACAGTGGTTTTCAACCTGTGAGTCACAACCCCGTTGGCATCCTCTGTCTCTAAAAATATTTACAATTCATAACAGGAGCAAAATTACGGTTATGAAGTGTAGTCAGAAATTTCTCCGGTCCTGCCTTGCCCAGCAGTCTGGACGAATCTCTCCTACCCGAGGTCTTTCACCTTAAATTAACCCATTTCTATTAATCTATATGTTGCCACGTGGCTGTGGCATTACTGGTCTGTTGACATCTTGTTGCTCCTTCTGTAGTGAGCTTGTGTCTCCTCTGACTCTGCCCTTCTCTCTGTATCTCTGCTTGGATTTCCCACCTGGCTGTAAGCTTTCTTGCCATAAGCCAAAACAGCTTTATTTATTATCCAATGGGAGCCATTCATATCCACAGCATACAGAAAGACATCCCACAGCAGTGAAGTAGCAATGAAAATAATTTTATGGTTGGGGATCACCACAATATGAGAAACTGTGTTAGGAAGGTTGAGAACCACTGCTTTAGGAGGTGAGCCCTAGCTGGAGGAAGTTCAGTCATGGGAGATGTGTCTTTAAGAGGGGAGATTGAGATGTGAGGTTTATTCTATCCTCTCTCTCTCTCTCTCTCTCTCTCTCTCTCTCTCTCTCTCTCTCTCTCTCTCTCTCTCTCCACTTCTCCCCAAAGAACTATAGGCAAGTAAACAATGTGGAGAGTGGGAGAAATGGTCTTTCCCAAGGAAGAGACACTGGGAACAACTGGTTAACCAATACCAATACCAAGTGGTCAGCCCTGGAATCATATACATAGAAGTAATATGCAGAACAGGTTGTCTATATATTTAGGAATATTTAAATGCATATATAACAACAATGGGAGACAAATAGGATAGAAGCTATGAATTTGAGAGACAGCAAGGGGAGCATGTGGGAGGGGTTGGAAGGAGGAAAGAAAAAGGGGAAAATAATGTAACTATATATTTTTTAAATATTTATTTATTTATTATGTATACAGTGTTCTGCCTCTGTCTGCCTGTATGCCTGAAGGCCAGAAGAGGGCGCCAGGTCTCATTACAGATGATTGTGAGCCATTATGTGGTTGCTCAGAATTGAACTCAAGACCTCTGGAAGAGCAGCCAGTGCTCTTAACCCCTGAGCCATCTCTCCAGCCCCCATGTAACTATATTTTAACTTTAAAAAAAAGTAAAGATCTTAGGTATGTATTAATTTTAAAAACATCAGATTCAAATGAAAGTGTAGGTTGGGAGTGTTGTTTAGTGAGAGCTTAGCATGTACAAGGGCCCGGATTCAATATCCAGATCCCTAACTAGTTAAAGTGGAAGTGCTTAGACCCATACACAGACAATTGTTTACATTAGGGGTTTCTTAGGAATTAATTGGCAATGATGGGGCTTTTATTTGCTTCTTTGTAGCCTTTAAAGATTTTTTTTTAATAATCAGATGTTGCTGGCTTTGTAATAATAAGAATACAACAAAGGTTCTGATCCTTCTTTGTGCCTTCTTGGGAATTCCATGTCAAGGTGGTAGAAATACCCATGAATTGGGGGTGGTGCCGCACGCCTTTAATCCCAGCACTCGGGAGGCAGAGGCAGGCGGATCTCTGTAAGTTCAAGGCCAGCCTGGCTACCAAGTGAGTCCCAGGAAAGGCGCAAAGCTACACAGAGAAACCCTGTCTCGAAAAAAAAAAAAAGGAAAAAAAAAAGAAATCCCCCATCACCAGCTTCATCCCTGCCTCTCGGTCTGTCTCTTTGCAGCTTGAGTGATGGAAGAGTGATGGTTCTGTAGCTTCTACTTTGCGGTTTCTCTTCTCCATTTTTAGCATGCTCCTATCTTTATGCCATCTGTAAGGGACAGGAAGCTCTGGTTCAGCTGCTGAGTCAGCCACTGTGTCACATGTCTGAGTGTCCATCCATGTACTGTGCGCTCTGCTTTTCCCCTGTGACATTCTCCACTTCAGCTCCTGTCCTCTTCCCGCTGCTCCCTGGGCCTCGGATGGGTATCCTCTGGAGCATCATCACACCATAGCTGTAACTGATCAAGGTTGCACTTAGACCACTCAAGAGCAAGTACCTGGAAATTAACTTTGACATTCATAATGTACGACTAAAAGCTGAAAGCTGTGGGCAAATCTGCCGGACCTGTCCCCTCCTCTGCTATAGCTGAAGATGTGTTCTCAAACCATCCAATACTCTGTGTCACATAAACATTGTTAAAAGGGTAACGCAGGGGTAGGGAGGCTGAGTAGGGTAGGGAGATGTGCTGGGCAGGCTTATGTTGCTTTGACACAAGCTAGGGGTCATCTGAGAAGAGGAAACCTTAATTGTAAAAATGTCTCCATCAGATTGGCCTGTGGCATTTTCTTGATTAATGATTGATGTGGAAGGGCCCAGCTGTGATTGGTGCTGCCCCTGGGTCAATGGTCCTGGGTTGGTATAAAAAACCAAGCTGGTAATCAGCATTGCTCCATGGCCTCCTGCTTCAGTTCCTGTCTTCAGGTTGCTGCCCTGTTTGAGTACCTGCCTTAGCTTCCCTCATGATGTACTGTGATCTGGATATGTAAGCCATATAAACTCTTTTCTTCCCACGTACTTTGGGTCATGATGTTTTATTACAGCAACAAAAAACAAATTGAGATAGGAAGTTATATTGCAATTTTTAGTTATGGGGACCTGGAGATATAGTTTACTGGTAATGTCTTTTCCTACCTTGAACAAAGAAAGGCTTGGGTTTGATCCTCAACAATAAAAAACAAAAAACAAAAAAAAAACAAGGTGAGTTTGTGCCTGACTTTTAAAATTGTTTGCTGGCCAGGAGGTGGTGGCGCACACCTTTAACCCCAGCACTCAGGAGGCAGAGGTAGGCAGATCTCTGTGAGTTTGAGGCCAGCCTCGTCTACAGGGTGAGTTCCAGGACAGCCAGGGCTACACAGAGAGACCCTGTCTCGAACAACCAAAATAAATAAATAAAAAGATAAAGTTGTTTGCTATAGAGGGATCAACCAGGGGACACCAGCCATCCCCACGTTCTCTCTTTTATTTCTTTTCCTTCTCTTTTCTAGTTTTTCAATAGGATCTTGTCAAATCACTTAGGATTCCCTTAAATTCAAAACCTTCCTGCCTCAGTATCCCAAGTGTAGGGATTACTGGATATACATTTGCACCTAGTTTGTGTTTAACTTCTTTTTTTATGACAGGATCTCACTTTGTAGCCCCAGCTTGGCTTGAACTCACTATGTAGACCAGGATTATTGTGGAATAGTACTTTAACTAGGCAAAGATGTGTTACATTTATTTATGCTGCAGAATATTACTTTAACTGTGTAAAGGTGTGTTATTTTTGTTAATGCTGCATTTGTTGAATTATGTAAAGATGTGTTGCATTTGTTTCATCTTGCCTGCCTAAGGTGCCTGATTGGTCTAATAAAAAGCTGAACAGCCAATAGCTAGACAGGAAAAGGATAGGTGGGGCTGGCAGGAAGAGAGAATAAATAGAAGGAATAATCTAGGCTAGAAAAGAAAGAAGAAGAAGGAGGAGGAGGAGGAGGAGGAGGAGGAGGAGGAGCAGGAGAAGGAGAAGAAAAAGAAGAGAGGAGAGAACGAAGAAGATGCCCAGGACCAGAAGCCAGCCAGCCGCCAGCCAGTCAGACATAGAGAAGCAGTGAAAGATATATAGGAGTAAGAAAGTAGTAAGTCCTGAGGCAAAAGGTAGATAAAGAGAAACAGGTTAATTTAAGTTAAAAGAGCTAGCCAGAAATGAGCCTAAGTTGGGCCAAGCATTCGGCCTCTGTGTCATGATTTGGGAGCTGGTTGGTGGCCTAGAAGAAAAAGCCTGCTACACAGAATGGCCTCAGACTCACAGAGATCCACCTGCCTTTGCCTCATGAGTGCTGGAGTTTGTAGTGGAGTATTTTTCTAAAAATAGCTCTTGTCTTCAAAGAAACTGAACTTTCCCCAGTGAAGCTACTTAATCATCATTTAAGTCCACGTACTTCACCTGCTGCCCTATGTACTCATCCTGTTTAGGTTTAACCTGCACTGAAGAAAACAGTGGATCAACCTCATGTAGTAGTTTGAATGAGATGACCCCCATAGACTCATGTGTTTGAATACTTGGTCCCCAGTTAGTGGAGCTGTTTGGGAGGTGTCTTAGTTAGGGTTACTGTAGCTGTGAAGAGACACCATGACCATGGCAACTCTTACAAAGGAAAACATTTAATGGATTGTGTTTGGTAGGAGCTCCCGCTCTTGGCGGACAGTTCCCAGCCGCCAGGCGACTGGCGGAGCTGCTTTCTACCGGGGGTCTTCCGGATGCAGCTTCCTGTGTGGCTCAGGCTCCACCCCCAGCACCACCCACACCTCGAGCCTCTCGGACTGTTGGCCGAACACGCCCCTTCAGAGCCCGCCAAAACACAGCTCCTCCCCTGGGCCTATTTAAGCAGCATCCCTGAGACTAGCCTCTCTCTTCCCTCTGGTCTCNCGCCCTGATCTCCTGTCTGTGGGGCCCGGGCGGTTCGTGGATTAAACCTGGCCTTTCCTCACCCGTCCTGACTCTGATTGCTGCGCGGAGAAACTTATCAGATTGTCTTACAGTTTCAGAAGTTCAGTCCATTATCATCATGACAGGACATGGCAGCATGCAGGCAGACATGGTGCTGGAGAGGTAGCTGAGAGTTCTACATTTTGCAACAGAAAGTGGTCTCACTGGGCGTGGCTTGAGCATATATGAGACCTCAAAGCTTGCTTCCACAGTGACACACTTTTTCCAGCAAGACACCTACTCCAATGAGGCCACACTTCCAATAGCGCTACTTCCTTTGGGGGCCATTTTCTTTCAAATCACCAGAGGAGAGTTGAGGAGGTGTGTAGCCTTGTGGTAGGTGTGTCACTGGGGGTGGGCTTTGAGGCTTCGAGAAGACTCACACCATTCTCAGTGTCCTCCTCCTTCTCTGCCTCTAACTTGCAGATCAAGATGTAAGCTCTGAGCTGTTCACACCATCATGTCTTTACTCTGCTATCATGGACTCTAACCCTCTGAAACTATAAGCCCCAATTTAAACACTTTCTTTTATAAGTTGCCTTGGTCATGGTGTCTTTCACAGCAATAGAAAAGTAACAGAGACAGAAGCTGCTCTGATTGAACCTGCCTTTAAAAAAACAATGTAACCAACCTTACTGTGCCTTGAATTACCTATGCAATCAGCTTTTAAGACCTAAGCCAAATGCTGAGTTTTAACCTTACATTATGTAGTCTTCCATGTCACCAACTCAGAATAATGCATGTAGATTGTGGTAATCATTTACTGAAAGCAGCCAACTAGTTTGAAAGCAGCCTTGAAACAGATATCCATCACAAAATTGGAAGCAGCATGTGGGGGTAGGTTGATAAGTCTGTGTGATATTTTAAGTGCTAGTCTGGGTCATTTGGGGTCAGTAAATAACCTCTTCCTTTGTGAAACTCTGTTAAAACTCTTGGTAAAGAATCCCATACCATCTTTTTTGTGCTGTTCAATAAACACATAGCAAAGCCCTTTAGGCACAGGCACAGAGTCAGACTCCCACACAGGTACAACACACAAGCAACAGGGACAGAACAGACCGACTACAGACAGACTACAGACAGCCCAGTAACCACAGAGTGCAGACAGATGAAAAACATGCTATAAAAAGTAGAGAATCCAACTTTAGGCTCACTCTTGTCAAATTAACCCAAGAGGAAGTTTCTGTCTTCATTTCTCAATGCAACATCAGTGCATTTTGGTGCCCCCTCTGAGGTGTCATGAATGTGTTAACTGACATGGGGATTAATGTGTGCCATCATGCCCAGCATGCTTAACCTTCTAAGAAGCAGAAAACTGTTGTCTGAAGTGGTCACACATAGCTTTTTATGGTGACATATGTATCCTCATCAACAGTTAATACCACATGGTTTTATTTCTGAATTTCTGGTAAATATATAATGATATTTGTTTTAGCGTTTATCTTTGTATTGACAAAAGTATCTTCGCAAGTTCTCATTAGCAGTTTGTTTACCTTCCTTAGGTGAATATTTTCTTAATTTTTTTAAACAGGTGGCTTTAGTTGATTTTTTTTCTCATATAAAAACCCTATGTTGTAGGGTATGACCCTCAGCTGGGCTGGGTCTTCTGTATGGAGACTCTGGTGTAAGCTTTTAACCAAGCCGGTGGTTGACTTTTCTGATAGGGATGATCTCAGTCTCTTTCCAGAGGTCTTGGCTCTATGAGTTTATAGTTTTCATTAAATTTGGAAAAATTGGGCCAAGTGTGATGGTGCACACCTTTTAGTCCTAGCACTTCAGAGTCATAGACAGATTTCTGTGAAGAGGAGAAAATTTGGGGTAGTGCTTTGTTCTATATGTTTTTGTCCCTTCTCTGGGATTTCCAGTTAGATATACATTGGAAACTAATAGCTTGCTGATACTTTTTTCTTCTTTTGGTTATTATTTGTTTGTTTTTCTTTGACAGAGTCTCCCTGTGTAGCCTAGACTGTACTCAGGTGCACTATGCAGCCCAAGAAGGCCTCAAACTGGCAGTGATCCTCCTGCCTCAACCTTCCGAGTGTGAGGATTACCAGCATGAGCCACTATACCCAATGCCAGCTGATTCTTTTATACTTTAAAAATTTCTTCACTCCAGAAAGCTTCTGTTTCTATGACTTCCAGTTCACTAGGATTTTCTTCTGCAGTGTTTAATCTGTTTCCATCTGAACACTGCAGTTTCTACTTCTTTAAGTTTGATTTGGGTCTTTTTCTGTCATCCCTCCCCCTCCTCACCGTGCTCATGCTTTGTTCTGTCCTCTTAACCATATGAGGTATATTTATAATATCTGATGTATTTGTTCTTCTAATTCTCTCATTCTGTCACTGTAGGTCTATTTCTATTCATTGATATTTCTCTTTATTGTGAGTCATAATTTCCTATCTCTTTCTGTAAGTCTGTGAATGTTACATTGTCTGTGCTGGATTTTTTTTTTTAAATTTCCTTGTTTGGGGCTTTGTTCCAGGATGCAGTTAACTTCCTTGGACACAGTTTGGTACCTTTAAGGTTGCTTTGTAGTTTGGTGAGAGAAGCTTGTTCTATGAGTCATTTGGCTTCAGTGTCAGGCAACATCCTTCTGGGCATTCTCCCCAGGCTTAATACAAGTTTTCTCAACTCTGATTGTTGGGAGCATGAACTATTCCCAACCTTATGTGAGCTCCAAAGTGTGTTCCACCTGTTTGCTCCCAGCATTCTTTCCTTAGGGGTATATAGTCATTATATCCAGGTAGAGCAGTGGTTCTCAANTTCCTAATGCTGCGACCCTTTAATACTGTTCCTCATGCTGTGGTGACCTCCAACCATAAAATTACTCATTACTGCTTCATAACTGTAATTTTGCTACTCTTACGAATCATACTGTAAATATCTGATATGTGACCCCAAAGGGGTTTTGAGTCGCAGGTTGAGAGCCACTGAACCGAGGTAGAGACTTAACAGGCCCTCTTCTCTGGAACTCTGAGCTCTCTCTGTTCCCTGTGAGCACTAGCTATCTTAGCTTCCCTGAACAACCAGTTGCAACTCTTCCACTCAGACTTTGCCAGTTCTACCTTGGATGCCCCTCTGTGCCCCGCAGCCTGCAAACTCTCTACAGAGCAAACAGATGCNGTGTGGGGACACATCTTATTTTTGCCCCCTGCTTCAGCAATTAGCATCCTGAGCAACTGTTCTCTGCTCTGAAATAGTTGTGTTATGGATGTTTGCCTTGTTTATGATTGTTTTAGGCAGAAAGGTAAATTCAGCNCTTCTTACCCCATCTTGGCTACATATTGAAGTCCTTTATTCTAGTGGCTTCCTACAGTTGCCTGTGGTGTGCTCTCTCATTGGTCAAATTCGGTGCATCCTCCCTGGAGTGGTTCAGGGACACTGTGACCACCATGCTAATAGAGTGTGTAAAGCTGCTGCACTTCCCTCCCATTCCGCTTGGACACCGTTCCTCAGCTTTCTTGACCTTATTTTAGCCTTTGACACTAATGATCACTTCCTCATTCTTAAAATTCTGTACACTGTTAGCTTCCAGGCGTCACTTCTCTTCTGACTTTATTCCAGTCCTTTCAAAGACTCCTCTCTCACTGTCTCCTTCAGTCACCCTTCAGTCCTGACTTCTTTCCCAACCCCGTTCTCTGATGTCTCCACTCTCCCATAGCGCTCTCACTCACCACCCATGACTTCACTCATCATCCACCTCTCATAACTCAGATCTGTGTTTCCTAATCTCTCTTTGCAGTGCTCCACATCTACACAGCACATTGCTTAGTGTAAATCTCTTCTTGGACGGCTCACATTGTGCCCCCAATCCCTGTTCTTCCCAGAGACTGTCACTATAGCCCTGTGGGTCCAGCTCAGCCGACAACACTAGCATCTACCTTTCTGGCAAGCTAGAACATGAAAGCCAATGCTTTTCCTTTGTACTCCTCAGCCTGACTCTTGACAGTTTATCTGCTAAATATCTTTTATTCAAGCCCTTCCTCTAGCTTCCCCGCATTCCTGTTGCTGAGTCTTCATTTCTCTCAAAGGGATGATTGCAACAGATTCCTATTTGCTCTCTGGGCAAGTGCTAGATGCGTTTTGATTTCTGCCAATCACCCATTAGGTCAGACTATTCTCTCACTTATAGAATTCCAGTGCCCCACTGGATTCTGGATTCTAAAATCCAGAATCTTTAGTCTAGTATGCATCAGGCCATCCTTGGTCTGCTCCAAGCGCCTCTTTCAGACCAGACACAGCATCTCTTCTGCTTCTTACGTCCTTCCCCATCTTTGCAATTCCACAATTGCCTCCCACACTTCTTTGCCCGGCCTGAATGTCTGCCTCTTCTGCAGATGGTTCCTGGGGCCCCTCTGGCAGTTTCTCCACCCATTTGTCTCCACACTCACTGCAGTGCCCTATTGTAATGTATCTCCATCCAGTTCTCCTAGAGACTGCTATTCACTCTAGTAGGCACTCCCTACATGTTTGTTCAAATGTTTAGTTTCGTTTTCTTTCTTGGTTTTTTTGAGACATAGTTTTTTTGTGTAGCCTTGGCTATCCTGGAACTAGCTCTGTGGACTAGGTTGGCTTTGAACTCACAGAGCTCTGCCTGATTCTGCCTTCTGAGTTCTAGGATTAAAGGCATGTGCCACCATCACCCAGAAAATGTTTCTTAACCTAAGGCCCATTGATAGGTTTTGCAAGTACCTTGTGAGCTCCTTGATAATACATGTGAAATGACATGTTTGAGGTTATTATTCTGGCCTACCAGATGTTTAGAGGGACCCCAAATTCATACTCTACCTTATGGGAAAACATAATCAAGAAGTTGTGTTTAGAAATCTGAAATTCAGCCACAGCCTACATTTCACAGTGGGAATGGGATCGCGGTGGCTGCTGCTGCTGGCTGTCAGTCCCCTGACGAAGGCAGAGCTGAGGGAAGGGGCATGCAGCAGCTTTCCCCTGTAGGTAGGGATAGTCAAAAGCAACCTCTCCTTCCCTCTTCCCCCATTCCTCTGTCTTCCTCTTTCGTGCTGTGAGCACACACAACCTGAATGAATGCAGATTTGAAACTTGAACACACAAACCTCTGAATGTACACAGAGAGACACACAACCAGGCATGCACACAGAGGTAAACATACACAAACATGCAAGTGAGCATGTGGATCACACACACCCTCACTCCTGTGTGCTCCCCGTGTACTTCCACATACCCACATACCCATGCATGTGATACTCACAGGACTAGGCTCTCCCACAACTCCCTCCTGCAGAGACTGAGCGCTGCACCTGGCACCAGGCCCATGAAGACAGCCGAGTGGAACCATCTGTCAGGCTGAGGCTCCTGAACACCACCCATCCTGCCTGAGCTCAGCCGGTCGGCATGCCGGGCATGCAGCCTTGCTATTCTCTCTGGCTGAATCATGCTGAGTGAGCTGGCCTGGCTAGAGTTTATCGAATCGGAACAGAATTTTGGCAAAACAGATGCCTTGTGAGCTTGGCATTTGTGGGCTCAGGGGACAGAGACCTGAGAAGGGGGCTGTGTAAGAGGGAAGAAATTGCTTCTAGATATACAGAGAGCTGCTAGTGAACTGAGTTCTAGAAGCAGGGTGGCAGAGGGTGGACTGAGGTGCCAGAACTCGGGTTTAAAAAGAATCCTGATTCGAGTTCCAGCTCTGCCACTTAAAAGCCACATGACTTTGAGCACAACAGCTTATCTCTTTGAACCTTGATTTCTTCTACAGAACTGACCTAATAAAATCACCTGACTCATAGGTTTGATAAAAAAATTATTATAACATAATAAATATCAATTAGCACAAGGGCATATAACAATGACTACATGGGTAGCTATTATAGTTAGGGAATATCCAAGTCCAGCGAGGACTAGCTGGCCCAGTCTGGTAATTCCTTTTAACCCACCAACCCATCCCCGTTGAGCAGCAGCCTTGACATTCTAACATGGCTGATCTTCATTTAAAAAGCCTGTTTCCTGTATCTTTTTATATTCCATCAGCCACTCATCAGCTTCCAAACTACTGCTCCTTTCTTCTGCTCTTCCTGAGGGTTTTTTTTTTATTATTATTATTTTGGGATTTATTTTTATTATTTGTATATTATGTGTAGATGTTTGTGTTTGTGTGTGGGTATGTGGCCATGAGTGTGAATGCCAGTGGTCTCCTAGAGCTGGAGTTACAGATGACTGTGAGCCATGTGACATGGATGTTAGGAACTGAACTCAGGTCCTCTGGAAGAACAACAATGCTCTTATGGACTGAGCCATCCCTCCACCCCACCATCATTTTGTTTTTCAGATTGAAGTCTTTCTATGTACTCCAGCCTAGCTTTGAGCTAGAGATCTTCCCACATCAACTCCCGAGTGCTAGCAGGAACCACCATTGCCCTGCTGACCACACCGTCACTTCTGCCCTGCTCCTCAGGCTGTTGCTGCCAGCAGATGCTCGAATAGTGCTCCTACCACTCCCTTACCTGGTTTGACATAACAACAAAAATAAAAAATGGAATTTGTTAAGCATTATAGTATGTCAGAAACTTGCAAAACAAACCTATTTTTTTTTTATTTTCATAACGACGTTACAAGGTAGATACTATTAACATCCCCATTTTACAACTGAAAAAATTGTTACCAGAATATGAAGTACTTAACCCAATACAGCACATTGATTATAGAGACATTCTATCATCTTGTGGATTGTCAGGAGACCAGGAAGCTAAACTACATCACTGTGCTGAGTGAGTCCTGATTTTGTGGATGTTTGAAATATGGAGGCAGACAGCGAGGAAAGTGTATTTCAGGATTAATGAAAGAGAAGTTGTGCTGGAGCCAGGATTTGGGCCCTGGAAGACTTTGTGCCTGCAAAGTCATGTTTATTGACCAGTCTGTGGAACAGACACATGCTAATTTCTTTATTTGTTTGGTTTTGGTTTTTTGAGACAGGGTTTCTCTGTGTAACCATCCTGGCTGTCCTGGAACTCGATGTATAGACCAGGCTGGCCTCGAACTCACAGAGATCTGCCTACCTCTGCCTCCCAGTGCTAGGATTAAAGGCATGCACTGCTGCCAACACCACCTGCAACAGGTCAAATTCTTAATGTGTTGCATCTTTTTCTGACCTCATTACCTATCTGGTAGGTAGGTAGATTTCTTACTACTGTGGGGAAACCAAGGCTCAGGGTAGTTACAAAATGCATCCAGGGTGATGTCATAAATCCTCAACATGAGACTCAAAACCAGGCCCATCTCACACTAGCGTCTTCATGCTTTGCCCATGGTAGGGGAAGGTAGGTTCAGACAGGGTCTTGTTATGTAGCTGGCCTCAAGCTCATAGCAATCCTGCCACAGCCTCATGAATGCTGGGCTTGCAGACATGAGCAGCCAGCCTGCTCTGAGTCTCCAGAATCAACCATCATGGTAGCCCCTGTGTCTCCACTCGGATGGTTGTTTCCCTAGCCTCCCTGAAAGCTCTCCACAGAGTGCTGCTGTGCTGAGCCACAGATGCCATTCTGGTGACCTCTAAGCCCAGACTTCCTCTCTGTTATGGATGAGGAGAGGCAGGCACAGTCCTGGGCATTGGGGCAGAACATTGGTCTCCTGTTGTTCTATCTTGTTGGGAGTGGAGTGAAGGGAGGGAACATCTCAGTGAGATGCTTGCACTGGGCCTGCTTTACCCAGTCAGCAGCATGGAAAAGAATCCTATTCTTGGTACCTGTCAAACCAATAGGCTTCCTCCCAACCTAGGACACTATTGGTCTTTATTTCCTAGCCTCCCACCACAGTCCTGCCCTTGCTTCCCAAAAGCTTCCACTTTCAAAAATGGAAAATTTTCCAAAGGGACCCAGAGCCTTTGGCCATGCCTTTCCGTGTTCCTGGATGGCTCGCCTTGAAGTGGTCCATTTCTCCTATCTGGCTTTGACTATTAGCTTCTAAGACATGTATCACTCTGGCCCTGCATATGACTCATATATAGAACATCTCTTCTATAGATGAAGTGTTGGTTTTCCTCTCTCCCTTTTAGTAAGAACATCTTGATTTTGCTCCAGTGATTTTCCTTCCCTCTTAGTCTGTAAGATTTGGATGAGGTTGACTCTAACTCAAATCTAGAGGTAAGCATGTAGTTGAGGCCTTCTCGATGAAATCATTGTGATTAGCTCAGTGGATCAAGTCACTTAATCAAAACCATTGAGAGGAGATTGTCTTTAAAAGGCAGCACCCACCCTTGGGTGTATGCTACTATACTTTCCTTAATAAATCTCAACTTTGCTTCACTGGGAAAAAAAATGAGGGGGGCTGCAGAGATGACTCAGTGGTTAAGAGCACTAACTGTTCTTCCGAAGGATCTGGATTTGATTGTCAGNACACACGGCTGTGGAATATTCCTATACACTGTGTGAATACATGTTGCTTTGATTGGTTTAATAAAGAAGCTGACTGGCCAATAGCTGGACAGGATAAGGCTAGGCGGGAGAGCCAACTAAAAATGAAGGAGAAAGGTGGACTCTAGAGGTACCAGCAGATGCAGGGAGAAGCAAGATGGGCATGCCATACTGAGAAAAGGTACCAAGCCATGTGGCAAAGCATAGATAAGAAATACAGGTTAATTTAAATGTAAGAGTTAGCTAGTAACGAGCCTGAGCTATTGGCCAAGCATTTATAAGTAATATTAAGCCTCCATGTCAGTTATTTGGGAACTGGCGGGTGGGAAAGAAAAGTCCGCCTATGCATAGTGGCTCACAAATGGTCATAACCCCAGTACCATGGGGTCCAGTGCCTTCTTGTGTCTCCTGAAGGTACCACACACAGATGGTGCACANGCTTACACGCAAAGCAAAACACTCCTACTCAGAAAACAAAAATAAATAAATAAACATTTTTTTTNAAAAATGAGTTTTAGAATTGAGGGGTGGTGAGATGGCTCAGTGAATAAAAGGCTCTTGATGCCATGCCTGAAAACCTGCATTCAGTCCCTGAGACCACACTGTAGAAGAAAACAACTGCAAGTTGTCCTCTGACCCTCACGTGTTTACCGTGATACATATACACATATACACATACACAAAATAAATAAATGTAATAAAAATATTTTTAATGATAATGTTCCTGGGGTCCTTTTTTAAAAATAGGGTCTTACTACATAGTTTAGGCTGGTCTTTAACTTCCCATATAGCCCAGGCCAGCCTTGAGTTTACAGTCTTCCTGCCTCAGTCTTTCAAGTGCCAGGATTCCAGATGTGCACCTCACTCCCAGCTGAAAACACTGGAATTAGAAGTTCTGTCTTGGTTGTGATTAGATGTAAAGACAGAGCTATTGTCAGGAGTTTTCACATGGACAGAGGATTCCTGAGAACAAAGCTACCATGGGTAAGTTACAAAAAAGAGAAGTGATCTTCAGAATAGCCTTGCTGGGAGCCCTTAGATCTCGGGTACAGCTGGGTACAGCTACTTGTGCAGTGAGAGGTGTTCTGCCAGGGACACGTAAATGCTGCATCCTAGCCATATTTGTTTCCTTTAAACTACTTTATATTGAGTTTCTGTGATGTGTAATCAGGAGATGTGAACACACCTTCAATTGGTTCATGAATGTTAAGAGGCAAAGGCCTAGTCCTTTTAATTTTACATCTCCACAGGGCCTCAGCCGAGTACCTAGTAAGGTTGTAATGTAATGATTGACGAATATGTGTGCACTTCCTTCATTCTCATGGGTTCTCGTTCTTGTGTCCCACTGATACTTAGCTAAACCAAGCACTGGGAGAACGGGGGATAGCCAGGTGTGGTCTTTGTCCTCTGGGGGCCCCTGAGCTTTGTGAGAGAGAGCTGAAAATGAGCTCATTGTGATAATATTTGGGCTATAGTAGGAATCTGAACAGAAATGTGTAAGTGCCCAGAGTTAAAAGTTTGGGGAGGTGGGATGTAGGAAGGTTTCACAGGGGGTGACATGTGAACCAAGTCCTTAAAGACTAGGATCCCTGGGCAGAGAATGGGTGTGGGGAATAGGTGGCCCAGGACTAGGCATTGCAGACAGAGGGACTGCAGGATAACAAGACAGACATGACGGCACACTCCTGCACTCCTGCATACTGTCCTCAATCTTAATAACACTCAGCTTTGTTTCATCTAATGAGAATACTCATGGGACAGATTTTTGAGGGGTGTTGGGGGTTGGTAGTAGTGAGGAGACAGACTCTCACGTAGCCCAGGCTGGCCTCAAACTTTTCTTTTTCTTTTTGGTTGGTCATCATTTTTTATTCTTCAAGGAGATATGAATTAAAACAAAAGNGGAATTGACTTGCCAATTCTCAACTGTAGATCCAGCATTCAGGAGGCAGAAGCAGGAGGATCCTAAGTTTAAGTCCAGCCTGGACTATATATAATGATTTGCTAGACTCAAACTTTCTATGTGGCCATGAATAACTTGAAATCTCAATCCTCCTACCTCTAACTCCTGAGTGTTGTTGGGATTATGTGAGTATGCTACCGTGCCTGGCTTACTAGAACTTTTTGGGAAGTAAGGTCTCCCTACATAGTTGAGCTTGCCATGTTGGAAGGTGGAGGCAGGGGGAGCAGAAGCCCCAGGCCAGCCTTGTCTATGTAGCAGATTCAAGGCCAGCTTCATGAGACCCTGCCTCAAAGCAAGTCAGACCTGGTGGTATAAGCCTGCAATTCTAGCTACTCAGGCTGAGGCAGAAAGATCACAAGTTCAAGGCCAGCCTGGACAACTTAGTGAGACCTTATCTCCAAATAAAAAATGTAAAAGGCAGGCAGCTGTGGGTGGTGCTCAATGGTAGAGCATTCGCCTAACAGAAATTCACCCATTTCTCTGCCAAGGCCCTGGGTCCCTGACAACTGCAAGCCAATTCAAGCAAACAGAAACAATAAGAATGCTACCATCTCCTCTTTTTCCTCTGGCTTCCTCTCATGTTCTCCCATGCTTTCCTTCCACTTCGCATGAAAATGAATACAACATTCTGGCAAAGAGCGTAGGCTGTGTGCTCCAGCAGATTTGGTTCTGCCATTTACTACCCATAAGACTTTTGAGTTAAAGCCCAGTTACATTCTACAAATAAGGACAATAGTTGTATTTGTCTCCTAAGATCGTCAAAAGCAGTAAATGAAATTGCAGATATAAAAAGTGNGTCTGGCATGAGCTCATTCTTGAGAACTGCTAGCTGCTAAAACTTTATTGTCTTAGTTCAGACCTTCCAACACCACGGAACAGAAGACCTAACTGGAACGGCACAGACAGTAAAGAGTTTGTTCGTGGCACATAATGGGGAGTCTTAAAGTGTAGCAGCTCCGGGCATGGAATAATCAGGGCTCTGACTCTGTTTCTCTGCACTTCTCCCCACTCTGCCCTCTTCTTTGTGTTGGCTCTGTCTGCAGCCTGGCCTCCTGCATTGTCCGGTGATGGCCGTGCCACCATGTCCTGAGCAACTACTGTGACATGTGTCCTTGTTCACTTCAGAGGAAAACTACTCCTCCTCCCAAACAGAAGTGTAAGTCCCTCCGTTCAATCTGCTGAGACTAGCTTAGGTCTTGTGCCTGGTCCTGGACCAGAGACGGGGGCCAGAGGGCTCCTATGTTGATTGGCATTGGCCTGGCTTCCTGAACTTGTCTCTGTCAAGTGACATTTGGACTTCCAGCATTGGCTTAGAGGGATTGGGATGTAATTAGGAACCACTTGGGGGAGAGGCGGGGTCAGCTTTCACCATATCATTGATTACATCCTGGCCAGTGGGAGGGGTTCTGTTGTTCAGAAGGAAGGGTTAACTGGACCTTGGTGAGACAGCTAGAAGCTATGATACTTGCGTGTGTGCTAGGTCACAAAAGCCTCTCAGGGCCTTGGCTCAAATCGCTCCTAACCAGTGAGGTCTTCCTTGGCCATGTGACCAGTTACAGGAAACAACACACAAGCTCTCACCTCTCTGCCCACCCTCTCCTCTGTACATTTTGCTCTCTGGCTTGGCACTCATTTCAACTAAAGTACCTAACATGACGTCCGCTTTTAGCTTGTTGATCACGTCTTCTTCCCAGACAATGCAAACTCCAGGAGGGCAGAAGTTTGGCACTGTTCAGTGCTGCCTGTCTAGGCCTGTGGTAGTGTAGTGAGAGATGACCCTGTAGGCTTTGAACACTCCTCACTGTTTGAGGAGGTGATAAAACTGCCCTGATGGAGGGGTACATCATTAGAGGAGTGTGTCGAGATTTATAGCCTCACCCCACTCCACTTCCGGTTCACTCTCTCTGCTCCAGGTTTACGTTGAAGATATGTACGTGATCTTTCTGCTTCCTGCTCCAACTGCCTACTGCAAGCCTTCCCTGCCACAATGGACTCCCTCTCTGAAACCATAAACCCAAATGCATTCTTTCTTCATTAGTTGACTCTGGTCATGATGTTTATCACGACAACAGAAAGGTGACTAATATAAGGACCTAAAGGGATCCTGACCTATACAGGAAGGGCACGATTAACAGTTTGTTAAATGAACATAGCATTTTGACCTGATCCAGAGACCAAGGATCTTCTCATGAGCTGTCCTCCGCTCCTCTGGATCACCTGTCGTCATGCTCCCCCTTTATTCTTTCCCTGAGCCCTCACTGTATTTGCCCCCCTCCCCCTTTATTCTTTCCCTGAGCCCTCACTGTATTTGCCCCCATCTGTCTCCCCATCTCTCTAATATCCATCTTCTGAGCAGGCTGATATTTTATCTTATACTAAATAGTGTTAATTATAAACCTCTTCTCCCTTTCTAAGCCAATTACCTATTTTCTACATTCAAAACAGTTAATCTTTGCATTCAAATAAAATGAGAAAACCTGCGTATTCCCTATTTCCTGCAGGAGTTAAGGCATGGCATCCCATTTTCTTGAGAACTTCATTGGTGTTTGTATCTCTGTGTCTGAGTCATATGGAGTATTCACTGTGGGCCTTTCCAAGCCCACCATTCTACCACTTCCTGGATTTGTACCCACCTGTAAGTCTTCTTTGGTAGGCATTTAATTTTTTTAAAGACTGAAAAACATATCTCTGTTTCTTCCCATATCACACCCAGCCTAAAATCTCTCTGCTTTTAGTGAAAAGCTTGAAATCAGGCTTTCTGATTCTAGGAATGATAAAGGGCTGAAGTGATGCTCTAGGTTAGCATTCCAGAGGCCCTGAGTTCAGTACCTGACCTCAAAATAGTAATAACATCAATAATGATAAAAATGACAACAGACAGCTGTGTGTGGTGGCACACACCTTTAGTCCCAGCACCCTGTCTCAAAAAACCAACTAAACAACGAATGACAACAGGCGATGTGTTTGTCCTGTTCTTTACGATGAACCATCCACATTGTTCTTCTCTAAGTTACAAAAGCAAATTGAAGCCTACACAGTATTAATTGTTCCAAGTGAAAAGTGCATGTGTCTTTTCCCCACCCGTGCTTGGCACACACAGCCACCACAGACTGACTGCTGCGTGTGCACACCTTTAAATTGTATACATTGCATGATTACCAGTGTTTGCTGCCCCTGTGATACAGGCTACTTCCAGGAAGCAGCTATCCAGGCATGATTTATATTACCAGCTCCTTTTACATCCAGGTGTGGCTATGTATATAGTTTTGCCTGTGGGATGTTGGCAGAAATCTATCATTTCTGGGCCAAAGCTTTTAGGAACTGAGCATGACTTCCGTGCACCCTCTTTCTCCTTCTGCCTGTTGAAGCCCTGGGGGACGGTAGACCCACAGGATGAAAGGCCTAGGGATCTGTGAAACAGTAAAGGGAAAAGAGCCAACTGCCAAACAACAGGAACTAGATGTGACAGAAAGTCTAGTTGAGTCTTTAACTATTTGGGAATTTATTTGTTACTGTGACTGGAGACCATATATTGCCATTATAGGCCATAATCAATACAGCCTATAAAACACACATTATGCAGGGAATGGTGGCACATGTCTTTAACCCCAGCACTTGGGAGGCAGAGCCAGGGGGATCTCTGTGAGTTCAAGGTCAGTGTGGTCTACAAACTGAGTTCCAGGACAGGTAGGGCTACATAGAGAAACCCTGTCTCAAAAACAAAAACAAACAAAACAGAACAAAGCAAAAACAAAAGACAATAACAATAAAATACTACTATGGGGCTGGCAAAATGGCTCAGCTGCAAAGGCCCTTGCTGCCTGACACACAAGCCTAGTGACCTGAGTCTGACCCCCAGAACCCACATGAAGGTGGAAGGAGAGAATTAACTCCACAAAGTTGTTCTCTGTCCTTCCAACATGAGCCATGGCATGTGTGTCCGTGCACACATATGATGCACACAT
>LZPO01017385.1:87690-102287 GCA_001675575.1 Neotoma lepida | reverse complement strand
CAATTGCATCTATCTTGACCCTGAAGTATTCCCCTATGCTTTCCTCTCACAATTTCAAGTTTTCAGGTCTTCCATTAAGGACTTTGGTACATTTTGAATTGATTTCTTTACAAAGTGAGAGCTGGGGATCTCGAAGTGTTCAACATGCCGTGATATCCAGTTTCTCCAGCACCATTGTTAACAGTCATCTGCTTTCTCAGTGTGTTTTTGACCTTAGTCAAGAGTCAGAGGACTGTGCTTACACAGGCTTCTTTCTGGATCATCCTTTCTGTCCCATTGGTCCACCTATTAGCCTTTGGGCTGGCACCGTCCGTTGTTTCTTACCATGGCTCTGTAGTACAGTTTGAAGTCAGGCATGGCGATACCTTTAGTATTGTTCTTTTTGCTTGGAATTATTCTTCATGGTCTTTCCTATTTCTTTATAAATGTTAGGGGTTTTTTCTTATTTCTATTGGAGAGTGTTATTGGAATTTTGGTGAAAATTGCATTGGATCTACATACTGCTTTTGGTAATAGAGCCATTTAAGCATCCTCATTATCATTAATGTTTGATAACATTATTGATGATGTTTGGGGTTACTTTGTTTTAGACAGAACCAGGCTGGCCTGTAACTCACTATGCAGCCAAGGATGATTTTGAACTTATGATACTCCTGCCTCTACCTCCCAGTGCTGAGATTACAGGTGTGACCACTATACATGGATGCACATTAATTCTGTCAATCTATGTACCTAGGAAGTCTTTCCATGTGTCTCTATGGTTTCTCTCTTTAGTGCTTCATGGTTTTCTTTGTAGAGTTTTAAGGATCCTTGGCTAAATTTATGCCTAGCTTTGTTTTTGTTGCTTCAAGGCTATCTCGAGTAGAATTGCTTTGCTGACTTCTTTCTCAATGAGGTTGTTTGGTTTTGTTTTCAGGGCCTTGTTATGTACCCTAGCTAGCCTGGAACTCTCTATGTAGCCCAGGCTGGCCTTGAACTTGTGACAATCCTCTTGTTTCAGTCTCTTATGATTGAGATTATGGGCATGCACTGCTATGCTCAGTGCGGTCAGTTTATTTTTGGTATCTAGAAATACTGTTGACATTTGTATGTTGCTTTTGTGTCCTACAGCTTTTGTGAGAGTGCTTATCAGAGATAAGAGTCATCTGGTAGAAACCTCCTAGTCTTTCAAGCATAAGATCTTATAATCTGCAAACAGGGTTCATTTGAGTTCTTGCATCCTTTTTATGTCNTTTTCTTGCCTTATTACTCTGGCTAAGATTTCAAGCACTTTATTGAATAAAAGTACTTGTTCTCAGTTTAAAAAGAAACACTCTATTTCTCTTCACTTTGTATGATGTTGGCTACTGGTTTGTCATAGGTAACTTTTATTATGTTTGAGAATGACCCTTCTTGACATTGGAGAGATGGCTCAGTGATTAAGAGTGCTTTCTGGGCCTCAGGGTCATAAGAGTGTGAGAACTAGCCCTGCCCCTCACCATCTGCAGCACACAGGAGAGCAGACCCTGTACCCTGCCAGAGCAGCACACTAGAACTAACCCTGTTGTTGGAGTCACAGGTGAGCCAGCCCTGAGGGCATGAGAGTAGGCGAGCTGACCATCCCCCTCATATGCCCCCTACAGCAATTGAGAGAGAGGGCCCTGCACTTCGCCTGGGCAAGACAAGCTGGTCCTGGTGGTGTGAGTGTGGGTGAGCCAGACCAGAGGGCCTGAGAGCAGGAGAACTGGCCCCACTCCTTGTTGCAGGCTGCATTGGGTGGGCTGGCTGAGGCAGTGCTGGAGAGCTGAGCTGGGTGGTCATGACTGGGAAGAGCTGGAGGCCTGACCAACCCAGCTACCACCCAGGCCCAGAACCAGGNATATGAGTTGGCCCACCCCAATATCTACTTCATCTATGAACTGTTGGAGCATGTGAAGGGGACAAACCTACAGATCCAAAACTGCAGGATCCCCACGACCCAGGACAAGAGGCTATCCAAGGGGAGCCCAGTGAGAACTCATTATTGATGGTGTAGTAGACGCCAGAGGCCTTGAACCAGTCCAATGCCTTGTGGCAATGAACACGCAAATGAAGATGGAAAGACCAAAGGGTGAACTGTGTGACACACCAGGCCACACTACAGCTTCCATAACAAGATTCGTCTTTTTGTTTTTGTTTATGCTTGTTTTGTTTTGCTTTGTTATGTTCTGTTTGTTTGATTGGTTTAGTTTTGGTCTAGGGTGGAGAGGTTGCAAGGGCGGAGGGCAAATGGGGGAAAGATGGGTGGGTTCAGGATGGGGGAAAGATGGGTGGGTTCAGGATACATGATGTGAAATCTGAAAAGAATCAATAAAACTTTGAAGAAAAAAAAAGGAAGAGTGCTTTCTTTTCTTGCAGAGGACCTGAGTTCAGTTTTGCTGTTATTTGTTATATCTACCTACCTATCTATCTATCTATCTATCTATCTATCTATCTATCTATCTATCTATCTAGGGTGTGGATGGCCTATCTGGTGAAGGTAGGGTATTGAGGTTACCTGCTATTGTGATCTGACTGTGTCTCCTAATTTTGGCTTGAAGCATGCTTTAACAGATAAGAATCAAGCTATTCTTGCATGTTTTCAGCTTCCATTTGCTTAGAATATCTTTCACCATCCATCCTCTAGATTTCAGGCTGTCTGCCTAACAGTCAAACAAATTGCAATGTACAGAAAATGTCTATTTAGAAATCCCCACCTCCCCACCCCCGAGACAGAGTTTCTCTGTGTAACAACCCTGGCTGTCCTGGAGCTTGCTCTGTAGACCAGGCTGGCCTTGAACTCACAAAGATCTGGCTGCCTCTGCCTCCTGAGTACTGGTGTGCACGACCAACGCCCAGCCTATTTAGGAGTCTTATACTTCAATATGTGCCCCATGGAAGCTATGACAATAAGGACTGCCTGCGGTGGTGTTGAGGAGACCATTATGGTGCTAACAGATCTTCCTGTTTCCTTCAAGTCACACACCCCTCCCTGACCTTCACAAGGTGAGACCATACTAGGCTTCTAGTTGCAATTGTCCCAGAAGCATTGTGAGGGGCCGTCTAGGGAAAAAGGAGCTCTAAGTAAGCATAGACAGGGCAGTGAGAGTGACAAAACAGCCCCCAGGAAGCCTGGCCTGGGACAGCTCTACCTACCACAGTGGAGTCAGGGAAGATAAGATGTCTGAAGTGTACATGGCTCCCTGCTAGCCAGATCAAATGTGCCTAGGAGTCATTTCCATGAAATTACTACACAGTGACACTAATGAGGNGATCTTGATGGCAGCCAGTATTTTGCATAATTCCCAGGAAGCCAGTAATGAGACCAAAATGGATTCCCATTTATCTTCTAAAAACAATAAGAACATGTGGGTGAATGTGTCACCCAACCTTGAGAGCAGAAGCAGAGAACTGGGGGTGGGGGTGAGAGTGGGATGGCACACAACTCTTATTCCAGCCCTTGGGAGGTGGAGGCAGGAAGAGGGTCGGGAGTGCACAGAGAGTTTGAGGCCAGCCTGGATGACATGAGACTCTGTCTCAGAGGGAAGGGGTGCCTAGTAGTCTTCTGCTAAGAGGGGTAGCCCTGTGGACCCTCTGGAGTAGCCCCAGAGAAAAAGAAAATTCTAAATTTCAGAGTATTGCTGCAACAGTGGCCCAGGGCCGGGTCACTGTGTAACTACAGTATTTCCCTGGTTCTGGTTTCCTTCCTGCAGTCTACAAACATGCTCAAGCATTAGCCCTGTTTACACAAGTCTCCCTCGTCCNCTTCAGTTATNTCATTGTCTATCTGTTCCTCTTCACACTGAGACTTAAGAGATACCTACATTTCCTGCATTCCCTATTTCATCTCTGTGGTTCTTACCAGTCTGGAGAAATACCTCTCTGTGGTTGAGAGCATATGCTAANTACCCTGCAGAGGACCCAAGTTTGGTTCCCAGGACCTACATCAGGCAGTTCACAGCCAGTAACTCCAGTGCTGGGGGATCTGACACCCGCTTCTGGCCTCCCTGGGCACCTGCACCCCTGTGCACATACCCACACACATACATACACATAATCAGCCCCTTGTCATTCTTACCCGTGAGGTACTTAACACTCTGGGCTGCTCTCCTCAGATGTCATTTGCTTTGGCTTCTGTAACAATATCCTTTCCAGATTCTCTCTTTGGCTTTCTTCAAAGGAAAAGCCAAGCCATGGCTCATTCCTCAAATGCATTCACTCAGGCTTCTCTCCTTGGCATCCTTCCTTTCTTGCTCTGGGTGATCTCATCTATTCCTTTGGCTTCAATGGATTTCTCAGATGCTGCCAACCCCAGCTCCATATCCCTGAGCTTCTAGGCCTTAAACTGTCTATTTGCCTGAGATGCCATGATCCCCAAGCTNCATATTTAACCCAATTGAACTATCACCTTCAGTTTTTTTTTTTATTTTTGTTTCTTGTTGTTTTTTCTATGTTGTTCNTCAGCTCAGTTGGTAACAAAACCTTTTCATTTATACGTAAACCCAGGAAGTCTAAGCTGAAGTCTAGTCCATCATTCTCTGTGTCTACTGCACACAACTTCACATGTCCAGTCCTCTGTCTTTCTAGTTCCCACCCTCAATGACCATCACCACTTTAGTTCAGATCTCATTCCTTGGGTGGATTTTATAGTGGTTGCTAACAGGTTTCTCTGCTTCTCATCTTTTCCCTTCCTCTATTCCATATTTCATATGACTGTCTAAATGACCTATTGAAAACAGAAATCTGGGCTGGGCCTGTAGCCCTGCTAGAAGAGTAACTTGCCTAGCATACACAAAACCAGAATTAAACACTTGAAATAGTGGTATGTGCCTATAATCCCATCACTTGGACGTCTGAGTGAGTCAAGAGGATCAGATGTTCAAGGTCGTCCTCAGTACATAGTCNTTTCCAAGCCAGGCTGAGACACTTGAGACTCTCTCAAAACCAAAACAACCNTCAAAATTTATGNTTCCATTATCAGCTAGTTGAAAATTCCTTCATGGTTNCTTATTTCCCTCCAGATAAAATTCAAATGTTTAACTTTGAATCCTTGATGAAGATGTGACCCTGGGCCCAGTGGGACCTGTTAGGACATCTGCAGGCAGGGAGAGTGGGGAGAGGTTTGTCTTTCTTACTACTAAACAGGAAAGCACAAACCAAATGCTTGTCTTTGGAGATGTAATGTCTGCTAGTGGTAGCTGGATATGAGCTTGTCTTCTTCGTGTGTGGTGGAGGGAATGTGTATGTGTTAGTGCGGTGTACGCATGTGTGCACATAGATGTAAACGTGCACATGGAGGCCACTGGTCGACAGTGACTATCTTCCTCCCTTGTTCTTCACCTTCTCTCTCTCTCTCTCTCTCTCTTTCTCTCTCTCTCTCTCTCTCTCTTGAGAGGGAGGGTCTCACTCTGTATTTAAAAGTAATTTGTTTATTATTTTATTTCATGTGCATTCGTGTTTTGCTTGCATGTATGTCTGTGTGAAGGTGTTGAATCCCCTGAAACTGTAGTTACAGGCAGTTATGAGCTGCCATGTGGGTGCTGGGCATTGAACCCAGGTCCTCTGGAAGAGCATTCAATGCTCTTAGCTGCTGCACCATCTCTCCAGCCCCCTGGAGCTCCTTATTAAACCCTATTGACCTCAAACTCATAAGAGGTCCNCTTGCATCTGCCTCCCCTGGGATTAAAGACATGTGCCACCACACTCAGCTCTTCACCTTAATTTTTGAGACAGGGTTCCTCACTAAACCTTGAGTTCACTGCGCTAAGACGGCCAGTGAGTTCCAGAGAATTGCCTCTTTCTACATCCCCAGCACTGCGATATAGATGCGTGATACCATGCCCAGCTTTTATGTAGGTGCTGGGGACCTGCATTCTTACGTGACAGACACTTTACTGACTG
This sequence comes from Neotoma lepida, assembly GCA_001675575.1. Taxonomy (NCBI): domain Eukaryota; kingdom Metazoa; phylum Chordata; class Mammalia; order Rodentia; family Cricetidae; genus Neotoma; species Neotoma lepida. The sequence goes on along the minus strand of LZPO01017385.1, from coordinate 96,389 downwards.
AGCCACCTCCCAAGTCTGTGATTTGGTCATCTTTTACACATGAGGGAAGCATTACATGGCAGCAAGTACATGACAGAAAGTGCTTGAGTCTTCCTGATGGCTCTGAGCTACTGAATTACCTAGCCCTGGAAGGGGCTTCTGTAGACCCTGAGATAATATCTATCCTAATTACCTATGCTCTTTATTTTTCATTGATGTTGGGCCTCCAACAACCCCATCACAAACGGAAACATTACAAGATGAAAATGCATTAAGGGCCAGCTAGATGGCTTAGCAGGTAAAGGCATTTGCTGCTAAAACCAATGACCTGAGTTTGATCCTCAGACCCCAATGGTGGAAGGAGAGAATTGACTCTTGCAAGCTGCCCTTTGACCTGACCTCCACATGCTCCTGATTGCATGTGATGCACACACATACACACTCAGGCACACACATATACACGTAGCATTTTAAAAAATTAAGAGATAAGATACTATGGAGTTTGTAAAAGTGAAGTTTTATTGACCTTAGGAAGAATTAGATCAAAATCTCCATTCATATTGTTCATATGACAACAGGCAACTTCCTATGTCCTGGTATTTTCAATTGAATTTTTATTTTGCTTTTAGATTTATTTTAAATTACAAAACAGTTTCTGCTATGATGAGCAGCCAAGTACACTCTCAAACTTGGTCTCCTACTTATGCAAACATAAATTTCCCTACCTCGCCAAGCCATAGCCAACCTGCTTTAGTCCTTAGGGTAGGGGGAGAGAGACAATAATAGCTAGCTTGCCACATTCTGTGGAGAGCCCAGTGTCACAGCTCCTCTTTGCTGAAACATCTAGTTATGCTGGGCTGGTTGTCATGGAAACACAGATGATGCTGGGAGCATATGGCCTAGAGCCTCTCTGTCTTTGCATTCCCAGTGAGGGAAAGGAGCTGGTACTAGAGGACAGCACGACAGTGTTCTGTGTTAGCTGCCATGCTTGTAGGATGAAGAGTGAGACTAGATCACTGTGGAGAAGGCAGGCTTGGAAGTGCTGTGAGAAAGAAGGACTCAGAGGTCTGGCTCCTCTGTGAACAGTTCCTGAGTAAGGCCCACATACTTCAAATATGTGCAGATGGATGTGGAGAGGCTGGAGGAGTGTGCGGGGGAGGTAGAGGCACAGACACTTAATGAACACTTACTGTGTGCCAGGCCTGTATTACAATTCATGCAAGTCTAGTGAAAACCAAAAATAAGGTACCAGCATTGCTGAGATCTAGTGAAGGCCAGCTTCCTTATTCAAGGCCATCTTCTCCCTGGAGTTGTACATGATGGAGGAAGAAGGGATCATATTTCTTTGTTTGTTCCTTTTTTGAGACAGGGTCTCATGTAGCCCAGGCTTGTCTCAAACTCACTATGTAGCNGAGGCTAGCCTTGAAGTCTTGATCCTGCTATCTCTACCTCCNAAGCGCTGGGGTTACAGCCATACACTTTCACATCTGGTTTTAGAGTGTTTTCTGAAGGCACTGGTCCCATTCTTAAGGGCTCTGCCCTCTCTGTCTAATTATGTCCCAAAGGCACTGTCTCCCAATTCTACAGGGAGTTAGTATATTAGTTACTTTTCCATTGCTGTGATAGAACACCATGACCAAGGCAACTTACAGAAGAGTTTATTTGGGCTTATAATTCCAGAGGATTAGGGTCCATGATGGCAGAACAGAGGCAGTAGGTGTGGANNCTGGAATAGCAAGTTGAGAGCTCACATCTTTAGCCATAAGTAGGAAGCCAAGAGAGAAAACTAACACTGTCTAGAGTCTTCAAACTCTGAAAGCCTGCCCCCAGTGATGCATTCTTCAACAAGGCCACACCCAAGTCTTCCCATAGCAGCATTGACTTGGGACCAAATATTCAAACATGGAGCCTGTGGGGGACATTCTCATTCAGACCACCAGAGTTAGTAACCTTAGGAATGATGAGTTTCAATATAGACTTTTAGGGAACACAAGCCTTTAGTTCACCAGGACTTCACANTGGCCTTTTATGAAGTTCTGCAAAGTGATTCTCGGAGATGGCCTTACATGTACTAGCTGGAAGTCTTTTGAAGTGTTGATCATAGTGTACTACAATTCTCACGATAATTTGGGGAGCTAGGAGTCATCATTTCTTGTTGTAGAATATTGTTTTAAGGTGCGCTATTTGTTTATGTTGCATTTGTTTAACTCTGTGAAGCCGTGTTGCTTTGCCTGTCTAGAACACCTGATGGTCTAATAAAGAACTGAATGGTTAATAGCAAGGCAGGAGAAAGGATAGGTGAGGCTGGAAGTCAGAGAGAATATATAGAAGGAGAAATCTAGAAGGAAGAGGAGTAGCAGCCAGAGAAGGAGGAGGACTCCCGGGGCCAGCCAACAGCTACACAGCAAGCCATGAAGTAAGAGTAAGATTTACAGAAGATAACAGGAAAAGCCCAGAGGCAAAAGGTAGAAGGGATAATTTAAAGTTAAGGAAAGTTGGCTAGAAACAAGCCAAGCTAAGGCCAGGCNTTCATAATTAAGACTAAGCCTCCATGTGTGGTTTATTTGGGAACTGGATGGTAGGTCCCCCAAAAGAGCAAAATCACCAACAATTTCCATCTCACAAATGAGGAATTTTAAGCAACTTGTTGGAGGGCACATGGTGGTAGTGGCAGAGAGGCNCTCTGAGCCAACATAAACCATTTCAAAGCCTGTACTCTCCCTATTGTGTTTTAGGGCTGTAGGCTGCCTCTTCCTGTCTACCATGGCCTCAGTTGCGCCCAAAGCCTCTCTTTCACCAAGGACACTCCAANTGCCTTTTCAATTTCATTGGCAAACTCAGCTGTAGTGAGTCTTTCTCTGTCCCTCCAGCCAGCTCCCAAATAACCACATGGAGACTTNTTATCAAGNATGAAAGCTTGGCCGATAGCTTAGACTTGTTTCTAACTGGCTCTTATAACTTAAATTAACCCATTTCTATTCATCTACGTGCTGCCACATGGCTCATGGCTTGTTCCCTCATCTCCTACACGTCATGTTTCCTCCAGGTCGCCTTGTGACTCTACCCTTCTCCTTCCCAGCATCCTCTCTGCCCTGAAAATCCTGCCTAGCTATTGACCTTTCAGCTTTTTACTAAACCAATCCGAGTGACACATCTTCATAGTGTACAAAAAGATTATTCCACATTTCCCCCTCTTTGTCTAAATAAAAAGGAAAGGTCTTAACTCTAACCTAGTAAAACTATGTACAATAAGAACAATTATCAGGTATGAATTACATTCATATCCAGTCCATTACATTATAATCCAGTCCATTTAGTTTGGCAAATTCAGAGAAAATTCTCCATTAACTATCCTCTCTTAATAGGTCTAGAGTTTTATAACTATTACTTTTTATTATGACTAAAGAAAATGCTATCTAGTCTTCANCCCTANCAAAGACCCGAGAAAGATATGGTATTACCTGAGTAAATAGGAATTGCAGAGTAAGCAACTTCCAAAACTATAGANATGACAAAGAAATATGGCTACCTGGACAGTCACCCAAGGTTCCTCTGCAATGTTGGGGCATCCATCTCCAACCTACGTGCCTAGAATATCTGACAGACTTTTCCATGAAGCAGGAAATTTTGAAAAACTGTCCTACCCTGTCTTGGCAAAGGTTGGCAGTCACTTTATTTTGTGTCCTACTTGTCCAGGTTGGACAGCATATTGTCAGCAGTTGAGGCAAGGGCAGTTTCTTGCCCAAATGGCTAGCTTTTGCCACAAAGAAAGCAAACTCCATATGGAGGTTCTTCGATACCCATCATCCTTTTTTGAAGTAGATCGGTTTTGCCAGGAGTAGACATGTCTCACTGTGATGAAAAGCGTTATGTTTTTAAAACATTTTAAATGCCATATTATGTAGGTCTTTGAAGTGTTTGAAGATCATCTATCTATCTAAAATATATCTCTGTATAACCTTGAAAAATACCTAACATGACTATAAGTTTAATTGTTATGGATGACTAACTATTAACCTGTATTTCTTTATTATCCTAAATATCTTTCAAGGACTAAAACTTGACATTACATTTTAAATGAGCTGCATAAGTACAATATCTTAAACAAANATAGAAACATATATAGAGTATAACAAAAATAGCCTTAAATTTGTGCCAATATACAAAAATATCTTACACAAGAGTAGGAACATATATACAGTATAACAAAAATAACTTTAAATTTGTATCAATATATAAAAATCCATATTGTAAGGCCAGGTGGTGGTGGTGCACACCTTTAATCCCAGCCCAGCACTCAGGAGGCAGAGCCAGGATCTCTGTGAATTTGAGGCTAGCCTGGTCTACAGAGCGAGATCCAAGACAGGCACCAAATGTACACAGAGAAACCCTGTCCCAAAAAACAAAACAAAACAAAAAAAACCATATTGTAAAATGTAAAATATTTGAGACTAGTAGTTGTTTTGTTAGTTTGAAAGTAGATTCAATAATCTGCCCCTTTATGGTATCATTTCTATATCCACCTTTTCCTTTTTAGAACAAGATCCCTGAATCTAATTTCCTTTGCTCAGGATCNTCCCTGACTATGACCAATAACAACTTGTGACCAACCACCCTAAACGATGACAAACATCCATAACCCATCGAATGACCAAAAACTACCCACCCCATCTTTTGGGAATGTGGGCGTTGTGTTCTCTAGACTGTTTCCTCTTGTCTGGGGGGCACTGGCATCTTTAAGGGACCCTGAAAAAATTAAGATAATGGTCAAGTCCTGGAGGAGCTAGCAGTTGTCCAGTCTCAGTGTGATGGGATAATGAAAGGCTTATCTAAAGTTCTAGCTAGAGAAGTCTATGAAGCTGGACCATTTCAGCCAGCAGTCGTGAAGCTGTTCTGGATGCAGAACTTTGAGGAAACTACATCAGAGGCGCTCTGAGGGGCTGGATCACCTGGGCCACCTGTTTTCATTGGTGTCTGGCCCCCTTGCTCTGAAAACATGAACTTTCAAAGGCAACATACATATCTGCATTAACACAAGTATGGACTGTGCATTGTACACAAGATAGCCAAAGATTTTTTTTTTTGTTTTATGTTTGCGCAGGCAAAATATATGTCACTTGTCTTGTAGTTTTTTACATCTCTAGCCAGGATTTTCAGGGGGTCTCCCCCAATCAAATCTGATCTTTATCAACCTTCAATCTGCAGCCTTTCATTTTCTGTGGAAACAAACCTCTTCCCCAACATAACACAATTTTTGGCTTCCATTTTGAAATTAAGACATTTTTNAAATATATAGGTTGGTTTAATTTAGTGTTTTTTATAATCCAATGTCTCTCAGTAGCTGTTGTTTGCTCATTAGCAATCAAAAACTTTAAAATCAATACAACACCATNTAGGATCCAGCCTTTCTGTATATTTTCCATCTTTANGTGGCTTATCCTTTTTATATTTTTTTATTTTTTCTATAAAGATTTTATCTTATTTATGAACTATTTTTTTCTATGATGGTCTATACCTATTTCCTTTCCTTTTTTAAGCCTATGCACATGTTTTTCAATACACTGTAACCTATTTAGAGTTTTTTTCCTGTCTGGATCTGCTTTACTGCATATCTGTAGCCTTTTCTGTCTGCATGAGCAAAACTTAAACCGCCATGCAGCTTTGTTCATGGCGCACTGGCGGCTCAAGCCTGAAGGCAGTGGCTGGAAGGTGTGTACAGCGACCCACATGAGAGACTGCAGGACTAGGAAGCCACGTTTGGCTCTGTTTTTGTGTGTTTGGAACCTTTTTTTAAAGCTTTCTCAGGTCTTATGTGGAAATATGTGTCCCCACATTCGACGCTATTTGTAGTCTGTGTTTTTTGTGGGATCATCNGCTCCCCAATAATGACATAGAAAATTATTAATTATGAAAGCTCAACTGATAGCTTAAGCTTGTTTCTAACTAGCTCCTATAATTTAAATTAACCCATTTCTATTAATTTACTTGCTGCCTCATGGCTGATGGCTTGTTACTTCATCTCCTGCATGTCCTGTTTCCTCTGCATTTCCTTGCAACTCCTCCCTTCTCCTTCCCAGTGTTCTCTCTGCCCTGAAAACCTGCCTAGCTATTGGCCATTCAGCTTTTTATTAAACCAATCTGAGTGACACATCTTCACAGTGTACAAAAAGATTATTCCACAACAATAGCCTGCCCAGACATAACCAAAAATGANCACTAAAGCTAGAAAACCCGTGACTGAAATTAAGCTACAGATCTTCTCAGTGTCTAGCACCTGGACCTCAGTAACCAGTTCCATCGTTCTCCCTGGCTTGCATGCTTCAACGTGGCTCTCTTCCCNTCTTTTGAAATCTTTTCCTTTCTCTTCTCAGTCTCAGCACGTAGCCCAGGCTGGCCTGGAACTCACTAGATAGTCTGGGCTCTCTGAAAACTCACAATCCTCCTGCCTCAGCTTCCTGAGCACTGGAATTACAAGTATGAATCATTGCGCCTGGCTCTAATGCTTTGTTGAGTCCCTCCTGGTTCTGCCTCCATTTCCATCCCNCGTCTACATTATTGCAAGAGCCATGTGAGGTTTCCACTCTGGCATCCTTCCAATCTGGTCCTCACCCTGACAGACTCTTCAATCTCTCTCTTGCTTAGATGACTTCTGATTACTCTTCAGAGAATAGTCAAAATTCCTGCTGTGGTTTACAGATCATGTTATGTTCTCCTGCATTTATGCAGCAACCTGTATCTGCCNTGCCTATGATTAATCCTTTCATTAATTTTTCTTATCTGTTTGAGGTTGAGTCTGGACTTTGACTTCTAGTCTACACTCTGTGCTGGCTGGAGCAAGAGGTCTGTTTCTGTGACAGTCTTGATTGTAAATCTTTGTTTATGTGTCTGTGTTATGCATTGAACTCTGTGTTCCTTTGAAAGGAACTGGGCTAGAAACCAAGTCAGTCTGACCTCAGAACCTAAATTTCCTAATTCCTACAGCAGGACATGAAATAGGAAAATAATTGTGTCGATGAGGNAACTGAAGCCTGGAGAGGTGACATTTCTCAATGTCTCACAGAGCTAGAGCAAAACCTCTGGCTTCCTTGACTTCTGGAATCTGTGAAGTGTCTGAACTCCGTCCCAACAGGATTCTGAGTGAGGCTATACCAGAGCTGCTNCCTGGAGACAGGCTGTGCAGTCCCTCCTCATCTTTTGGCTGCCTCTCTGTCCTGTGCAATTTTTCAGTGCCTATCCACATCCTATTTGTTAAGATGAGATCTACAGGGCTGGGGGGCTGACTCATCAGTTAAGACTGGTTCTGCTCTTCCAGATGACCAGATAGATATCAGTTCCCAGAAGTCACATCAGGTAGCTCACAACTACTTGTTGGTGAGTGTGTATACACACATGCACACATGCACACACACACAAATTTTTTTTTTTTATAAATAAGATCTGTTAAAACCCTATTTCCACATTAGTGTTTCATTCCAACCTCCTAAATCATGGCATTACCTGTCCTGGAGTTCTTAATTAGGAGAAAAGACCAGGAGAAAAAACTCCACAGAGGTACTTAACTGCTGAACCATCACCAGCCCCTTCCTAATCCCATAACTTATAAAGTAGTGCTCATATACATTTTAGGACATTTAGGATATTTGTCTTTATTAATAAGACTCAGAGCTACCTATTTAAATGTACAGCCATCATCCTTCTGTGACAGCTGAAGAAACTAAGGCTTACAGAAGCCAGATGACTTGCTTATGGTCCCAGGGGTTGAGAGGCAAGTTCAAGTCCTCTAGTTTAGACTCCATATCCCTTTAGTATCATTATTATTTCTTTTTATATTTTTATCTTTTAGAATGAAACCCAGCAAGCCAGTTATAGCAACACTAGAGTTTCTAGTTCCTAGTACTCCAAGAGCTAAGGATGGAGGAAGGCTGGAAGTCTGGAGGCCTAAGCAGCCTGAGTTACATACCTCCATCTCAAAATCAATTAAAATAAAAACTCTTAAAAGAAAAATACATTAGGAGTTAGAGAGATGGCTCTGTAGCTAAGAGCACTGACTTGTCTCCCATAGGATCCGGTTTCAAATCTGAGCATCACATGGCTACATGAAACCTTCTATAACTTCAATCTCGGGGCCCTCTTCTGGCTTCCATGGGCACCAGGCATANACATGGGGTAGACATAGACACAGACAACACACTCATACAAATAAAATAAATAAAAATTAAATTAAAAATAAAATGTTATGAAATGCCTACAACACCTTGGGTGGAGAGGAGAGTCCTAGCCTGTGGGGGATTCCAAGGGTTCCTGAGCCTGCAGCATGTGTATGCCCCCAGCCCTATCTGTCACTTTGCCCTGGCGAGGGCCTGGGAGGCTGGCTGCTGGATCTCACCTGTCATCCCTGCTTTTTTCTGTGACCTGCAGGTTAATCAGAGGGGTCCTAGACACAAGTGCAATCCATGTGGATTTCCTTAAAAAATCAGACAGAAGCAGAGGGAGACCGCTTTCTCTCCCCAAATGTTTAATTACACGAACAAAATATTCATGGCAGAAAAACTGAAAAAGCANAGAAGTATTGACTTTTTTCTTCTACTCANTCTTGCCTCCCAAGCAAAGAACAATAAATTATCACATTAGTGTCTATCCCCACAGTATTTGTTATGTCTCTATATAAAAATACATACATATATACATACAGGCATAGAAATTTAAAAAGACTGTGTTGT
>LZPO01017385.1:6374-19017 GCA_001675575.1 Neotoma lepida | reverse complement strand
GTTACAATATCACTTAATCCCCACAATGGACCTTTCAGATATGAATAGTTATATCCATTTTATTGGTGAAGAAATTGAGTTTCAAGAGATTAAGAAACATTCTTGAGTCATGTAGCTAGGGATGTCCTGGTCTGATGACTCAGTGGAGGTCATGCTCTTTCCAGCACTTAACTGTGTAAAACCTGGAGAGGATGTCTGTTCCGTAATTTACATTTCACATGGTGTTACAGGTTGAGAGAATTTTCCCATGTTGCATTTCAATCTTTATTACAAACTTTGGCAAGTAGTTATCATTTTAACTTTGCAAGCAATTAACCTTAATGTCAACTATGGGGANCCGGGATGATTGTAAACCCTACAGCTACACAGTAGCTGAGATTCGATTGAGACAAGACTTCTCTTAAAATCTAACGTTCCTGTGTATCACAAACTCAGGCATTCTTCAGCACCCACTGATTGCATAAGCTAAATATATCACGGTAACATTACNGTGCTGGGAAAAACCTTGATCAGAAAGAGCAAATTTGTCATTTACACCTAAAAGCAAAGAGAGGGACTGGNNCTGGCTTTGATCACCAAGGAGTGTGCACTCAATTGATGTGCGTCTTTGAAATCCCTTTTCTTTTCTCGTTCACGTGCTTCCAAAACTTTAAGAAAAATTCCCTCCCACCCAAGTCTNTAGCAACTCAGTTCTTCTTTCCACATGTAATGAAGTTGGTCACTTTCTTGTATGTCTTTCTAGAAGCATTTCATGTATAGAGCAAATAGGTAAATTGAACATATTTACTCAGCTGCATATCTTGAGATGACTCTGTATTAGTACACAGAGTCNTTCTGACTTGTTTTGCTTTGTGGTGTGGACACCATATCCAGGGCCTTGTGCGTGCTAGGCGAGCTCTCCACCCTTCAGCTACCTTCCCAACCCCTTAATCCCTGCCCTTCTTTGTACCGTATTGATATTGAAAGATAATTCAGTCATCAATGGCCTTGAACATGTCGGGTTTTCACAGATAAACAGGTATTTCTAGTATAGATTTCCTGAAGTGAACTTGTTGGGTCAAAGCTTATTTGCGAGTGCTCAACTGCTGACCTAGATTCTCAGTCCCTGTGGTTTTTTAAACACTGATGCTCTTGGGCAGTTATTATGAATGTAGAAACAGCATTTTGACTTTGAATCTGCTTTTGCTGTTTCTTCTATTTGTCAGTAGCTGTTTAGTTACTTTTCTTGTGACTGTGAAAAAAATATGTGATAGAAGCGGCTTCAGAGAGTGATCTGTTTCTGCTCATGGTTTAAGAGAAGGTCCAGGGTTCATCATGGTGGGNAGGCAGCAGAAATAGGAGGCGACTGGTCACATGGCATCTTTAGTCAAGAAGCAGAGAGGAGTGGGTGCTGGTGCTTGACTCGGTTTCTCTTTTTATTTCTCCTCTTATTCAGTCAGAACCCCAGCCCATGGGATGGTGCCACTACATTCAGGGTAGGTCTTCCCTCCTTAGCTAAACTTGTCTGGAAATACCCTCACAGAGTCCTGCCTCCTAGATGATTCCAAATCTAGTTAGAGTGACAGTGCAGATGAACCATCATACCATCTATAACTAAATTCATGACTGACTATGTCACAGGGACAACAGGATTAAAACAAAAAAAGATAGTACAGGCTGTAAACTTTGATGTTAGCAGGCAGATTAAGGGATGCCCCACAGGAGGAGTGGTTTGGTTATTTGTCTGTCTGTCTGTCTGTCTACCTATCTACCTACCTACCAACTATCTATTCATTTAGTCAGACCTGATTTGGATCCTAGTTTTACCAATTTGCTGACTTTGTGACCTTTNACAGATTATCTAACCATTGAGCCTCAATGGTTTTATCTGTGAAATAAGAATAATAACATCAGTCATACAGAGTGGTCTAAAACTGCTGCTTCTCATCCATTTAAAGATGCATCACCTGCAACATTGGAGTCTTTCTGAAATTGAGTCATCGTAGACACTTCTGGGTTGGCGATGTTTTCCCTCTCCTTGGCACAAGACATGTTGTTGATGGGATCTCAGATCTGATGGAGGAGTGAGTTCAGGTACTGGGTCAGGTGAACCCTCTGAGGGCTTGTGGAGGCATAGGAGTCCAGGGCTTGGTGTAGGCATAAGAGTCCAGTGTGATGAGGAGGCCCAGGGCTGGCGGAAGGCTGGGATGTTAGAGTGTGGTCACAGCAGCAGGAGTCTGATACTGGACCAGCAGTCAGCACCCTGGACACATATTCATGCAAGGACAATAGACATGGTTTGTGAGGTATGGGAACAGTTATCGCACAGGATCTAGGTATATGTTGAACTTACAGAGACAGCTAAGGAGTGCTGTTCAGGCAGCTGTGGTCTCCGTGAGATGGAGGCAAGGAAAGCTAAGTTAGGCAGCAGCTACTGGAGTGCAGAGGACAAGAGAGATGCGAATGCCCTAGGAGTGAGCTTCTGCCAAGCAAGAACCGAAAGGCACCGGAAGGACACGCATGGCNTGAAAGAGACACTGTTAAGGGATTTACTCTGATCCTTCACAGGGACGGGGTGATATGCAGCCAGGCTGTCTCTGCTGTGTGACTTCTGTCTGTGCTGTAATTCTTTTTATTTTTTATATTTTGAATACAGTATTTCACTATGTAGCACAAACTGGCCTCAAACTCATGATTCTCCTGTCTCAGCACTACTGATTGCTGGCATTATAGGCATGTAAAGCTAAACATAACTAATTCTTATTCTTAAATATTTACTTAGTGTTTTATGTATTATCTATTGAAATAAAAATACAATAATTGCTATGAATGTAAAACTTAAAAAAAATTGGTTATGGTGTGTGTGTGTTTGTGTGTGTGTGTATAATGCTATGGACAACTCATGGGAGTTGGTTCTCTCCTTCTACCCTGTGGGTACTGGGGTTGAACTCAGGTCTTTAGCTTTAGTGGCAAGCGCCTTTTCCTACTGAACCATGTCTTTGGCTCTGGCAATAAATAAGCTTTTATCATGTTACATGAAATAGGCCATTGACCTACTGTTGCCTGTTGCCTGCTAACTATTATGTCAGCTCCAAAAGATAGGTAGGTAGCTGTGTAGGTGGTAACACAGTTAAGCTTGTCTCATCCCTAAATGGTTTATATATATACACAGTGCCTGTGGGCATAGTAGCCCCCTCCCTCCTGTGCCGTTTTCAAGCTGCACACAGAATGTTTGTGTCTTCTTGTCCACTCAGCTGTGAATAACCTGTCCAGCAAGTTAGCTTTACAGGTTGTGGTAGGATTGTGGAGGAACTGGGAGAAAACAGGAAGAAACCTTTTCTTTTCTCCTTTGAACCTGTGTGTTTGGGAGAATAAAGGTGCTTACTAAGCCAAGGCCGTCAGGGAGATGATACCGTGAAACGGTGATTTCCCCTCTAGTAATTTTCCCTCCACAGAGGATGGAGCTCTTTTTCATTTTGACCTGAATGTTACTAACAATTCCCTTTAATTCAGAATATTTGGGGGTGGGGTGCAGCACCGAGGATTGACCCCAAGGCTTTGTGTGTACCCCTTTACTCAGAGCTTGGCCACTGAGCTGCAGCCCAGCCTGGATTTTGCTATTTCTAAGGGGAGACCTTGGTTCATAGGTTGAGGTGAACTGTCTATTGTAGTGTGCTCAANTTTACCCTGGAGTATTCCACCTCCTGCCTCTGGGTGAGTTGAGGGTTCCGCAGGGAGTTCTTACTTTTAATTTGGGAATGGAGGGCACAGTGGGGAGAGAGGGAGGTGTTAGGTGATGTTGTGTGAAGAATGTATTTTAGGGGGAAGCGGAAACCTGGGGGGAGAGTGAGAGTGGGAAGTGGAGGCAGGTGGAAGAGGCTGGGATGTGCACGAGGTGCCCGAAGACAGTCTGCCTCCCGATGAGTCCGTCTGGCTGGCTCTGCACCCAGGAACAGCCAAAGAAATCCACTTTCTGTTTCCTCTTGGGCCAGGTGATGATACCTTAGAGCTTAGAACTGGGAGCTGATGCTTGCTTGGGACTGTATTCCTGTGTTCTGGCCTATGGGTACAACCACAGTTCAGGAAGGAAAAACTCCCTGGGGGAAATGACACCCACATAATTGACTTTGAAACAACTGCAGCAGGGTGGGCTTGTAGTGGACTGTGCTGTGCTTCTGTGGTGGTGGTGTAACTGGTCCATTCATCTGCAGCCCCAAGCTGAAGGTGTGTAGAAGTGACCTCGAGTCTCTAGGCACCCTAGCTGACTTTAGGCAGCCTTGAGACAATTGGTGTTTACCAAAGGCCTCAGTTTTGCTAATAAAATAAACTAAAGGGCTTATTGGACTTAGTATAGCTTTTTTAATTTGCATTTGAGTCCCAGGGCATACATTATGACCATGCCTGTAATTAATTGTGTTCCTTGAAATAATTTCATGCAGGAAAAAATAGCCACTTGAGGAATATCAGTCATATGGGAACATTTGACATCAAGGTTAGAGAGGGTGGTGGTGAGAACAAAGAGTCTCTGTGTCTTGACAGCTGCTGCAGAGCCACACAAGGAAGAGCCTGCTCTGGCCGCAGCTGCCTGAAGCTGCAGTGCTNGTGTTAGCAGAGGAATCCCTGTGTTTGTTTAGAGAACAGAGCCTGCTGATGGCCAAGGGCCCTCACTCCCCATCCCTGATTGGCTTTCCCCACACCCATATTTTGAGATTGTGGCTGTGTTCAAGATGGCAAGGCATTGACTCCGGGAAGTCCTGAGAAGTGTGAGCTATGCTGTGGGGTGTCAGGTCAAGGCCTATTTGACCTGGGGAGAACTGGAACGGAAGTGTTTAGTTCTGTTGAAGCCCCCAAAATCGAGAATAAAGCAGGTGGTGCCCTCTTCTCATATTCCAAGGACCAGGACAGAGGATTTTGCACACTTAGGCCACACTTACCTCCAGGAAAGTATTAAAAGCTCGAGGTTCTAACAGAGATGTTTGTGGAGAGCTGGGATGTGCTCTGTGTGCCTTCTTTCCACACCTGGGGAGTAAATGAGAGACTTGCTTCCTTGTTAGATGTATTTTTACTTATATGTATGTGTGTGTATGTATGTGTCTCTGTGTATGAGTCCCGGTTCCCTCTTGAGGCCAAGAAGAGGGTGAAAATTCCCCAGGGGCCGGAGTTATAGGTGGTTGTGAGCCACCAGATGTGAGTGCTGGAAATCAAACTCAGATCCATGGAAACTAGTGAACTTAACCGCTGAGTCTTCTCTCTTTCAGCCATGGGGTTGCTTTGGAAATCTTCTTTATGTAGGCCAAATGGTGAGGAGGGGACTGCTAACAAACTCTTTCAGAGAGCTTGGCAGTTTGAGTACACGTACTGATCAGGGTGGCGATCTATAGATCTGTAGCCCCAAGTGGGTGGAGCAGAGGGAAGGGAGGCGCTGCATGGTGAGTTGCCTGTATTTGGGAAGATGGTAGTATTTCCTGACTGCTGGGTGGAGCCAGCAGAAAGCCGCCTAGACAGGCACACCATGCATTGTTGGCTACTTGAAAGGTGGTTTGAGTCAGGAGACCCATGAAAGCCTCTTGGATTCAGGGTTGGGAGTTGTAAATAGGTTTCACTCAAGGCCTGAGAATTTTATGTCACACACACACCATCTTGGGGACTCTCCCAAGAAACCCACAGGCATTCATGAGAAAGAACATCAAAGTTCATTGGTGTGGTCTTTTGACTCCCTCTATGCCCACCTACTCCTTCAGTTCCTACCCTGAAGGAGCCCGAGATAATGTTGGTGTGGGACAGGAGAGATGCAGGAGACAGGAGAAAGGCAAGGTGAGTGGTACTGCCATGCCCACCCTTTGTTCTGCTGACTGGCGTGGGGGGAGCTTTGCCTTAGGTGAGTGCAGACTAATACGCCTGAGACACTGAACTGGGCACATTGAATATGGAAAGTAGAGCATTCCTGAAAACAGCTTGAAGATTATAGTTAAAGAATGAAAACAATGGTGAGGCTTTTCTTGGATTCTGTTAAGGAGCAAAGAACACCCTGTAGAAGGGCCTTGAGAGTTTTCCCTATAAACCCCAGTGAGCTTGTTTACATATTTCACATGTGCACATTGTGACAAGACAGACTAAAGGGGAAGTGAGAGACACTACACTGAGTTTGATATAGTCCATCTCATACCTTTGAAAACAAGTAGATGTTAATTGTTGATTTTTATTAGCTTATGCTAACTATATGTAATAGTAGGTTTCATTATGGTATATATGTGTATATAAACATATGCACACATATATGTAAAACATATTTTTATCAGATGTGCCTCACCATCCTCTCTTATTCTTCTACTGATCCTATTTCTCTTCCCATCTAGTCCCTTTTATTTGCGTGTGTGTGTGCTTGTGTGTGTACGTGTGTGTGTGTGTGTACGTGTGTGTGTGTATGTGTGTGTTTGAAGGGGAAGAGCCTTCTGTGCTGCTGTGGCTGGAACCTTGGGCCTTGTGTATTCCAGGTGAGCTCTTTAGCACAGAGCTGCCTCCTTGATGCCCAGGGGAAGAGGCTGGGGTGGGAATGTGTGGAGATCATTTTCTGGTTGAGAGTGTTGGGGTGTTTTAGGGATGGAAGGATGTGAGTTGGGGTGTGTGCACTATAATAGGCCTACTGTGTGTCATGTGTTGTATGTTTTATTTCTGTCTCACACACAAGCTGAGGTTCAGATGTACATAAGCTCTGTGGTTGCCTACATGGAGGACAAGCATAGAGCCACACCCTGGACGTCTAACTTGCCCCCACCTCAGTCTTTCTGCTTTTCTCCGCTGCCTCCGTTGGTGGCTGCACAGTGGAGACACAGCAGGATAGAGGTGGGGAAACTCAGCCAGAGTGGCCCATGTTGGGAGAGGAGAACAGAGGACATAGTCAGTGGTCACTAGAAACTGGTGGCCTGAATTGCAGAGGCAACTGTGTGGACTTCTGGCCCTGAAGTGAGAATGGGTCTTTGCACCGCTTCTCTGGGAGGTTATCTTCCTTCTTGACACATTGAAAGTGGGCTTTGGGTTATCTACCTTAGTGCTTTTAAACAGAAAGATTTATTTGTTTATCTTATGTGCCTGAGTGCTTTGCCTGTATGTGTGTATGTGTACCCTGGTACTTGAGGAGGCCAGAAGAGGACTTCTGATCCTGGAGTTACAGATGGTTGTGAGCCACCACCATGTGGGTGCTGAGAATTGAACTTGGGTCCTCTGCAACAGTAGCAAGTGCTTTTAACTGCTCAGCCACCTCTCCCACCCCATTGAGATTTTTAATTCTCCTAAGGACTCCAACATCTGTCAAGTGTGGCTTCAATCCCCTGACTCTAGAGTCAGTCCCACATTTTCTCATCATGTTGCCTGCAGGAAAACACTTATAAAAGACTTATAAAAAGGCATTATAGATGCCTCTAATCAAAGAAACCAAACAATTATTAAATCTCAGGTTCTACTTTATTCTATCATAGAGAAAAGTAAAACTTGTTTTGTGGATGGAAGCGTCAGTAGGGCGATGCTGACTTGAGTGGGGGGAAGACTCCAAAGGACTTTGTATCTAGAGTGTTTCAAGATCCCCTCCTAGGAGCGCTGGGCAGGAGCCCAAGAAGAAGACAGAGGTGTGGGTTTGTTAATCTTGCTCGCTGTCTCTGTCTCTGTCTCTGTCTCTGTCTCTCTCTCTCAGCAGTATTTTTCCTTATTTCATAGGCCAATGGATATTTGATATTCAGTGACTTTTATTAAATAACAAGTCTTTGGATATTATGGACTTAGTATCAGGTCTGAATTTAAATTACAGTCCTCCTGCTTGTTAGTTGGGTAGCCTTGAAGAAGTAGTGTAATTCTCTGATGTAAAAATGTTTGTAAAAGGGAGAGATCTGTTGGAAGGGTCACTGTGAGTATTAAATGAGAAAATCTATTAGGTAGTAAACAAGGCCAGTGCCCAGCCCCACTGCCTGCTGTTCTGTGATGGAAGATGCTTTGTGATGGGAGCAGAAAGGAGGGAGGGCCAGTGTGTCCAGCTCCAGAGAGGCACAGTAGTCAGGCTAGATGGTGCTCTGGCAGGAGAATGCCCTGTGAGTGCAGAAGCTACCTGTGATTGGGCCGTGAATCCTGTCCCTTTTCTCTTAGGCAATGTACCTATCTTACCCTGCTTACATTCTGGCTGGGTTGAGGGAAGAAATGAACACTATATAATTTTAGAAAAAGTAACCGTAAGATACATATGTAGTTGAGAGAGGGAGGGAGCAAGAAAGATGGAGAAAGAGGAGGAAGAATGGCCTAGAAAGTTCTCTGAGGTCATTTGTAAGCTCAGGACCAGAACATGAACCCTTAGCCTCTTGATTTGACTCTGTAGTTCTCTTAAAATTGATTTTATTAGCATGCACTAATTATATAGTAATGATTATGTGATTTCCATACATCTGTTTTGATTGTATTCACTTCCGTTAGCTGATCTTGTCCCCCTCATCTTCCCAGCTCTGACTCTGCAGCTCTTACAGCCTATAATATTTTTAAATTAGGGTGAAATCTGTCAGATCTGTTCAATACTTCTGCTGACAATGTAACATACACATATATGCCTTTTCAGGATCTGATACTTTGAAAGATTTTTTGACTCTTAAATTTTTCATACCCCTCCTTCCACATTCTGTCATTCAGAAAACCCCTAAGACTTCTGAGAATGGCATGGGCTCAGAGGTCCCCAGGAATGTGTTTGTCACATGTGAGGTACCTCCCATCTAGTCTCCTTTCCTCTTTATGAAAAAGGGTGGGAATTAACTAAAGTACTGGATCCCTAAGTCCCCAGTGTGGATCAGACTCCGCCCTGTGGCAATATTTGGAACTGCACTTTCCTACCAGGCTTGCCTCAGGAGAAAGTGGTTGTCGCTATTGTCCCTTGGAATGCGGAAGGGCAGCTCATTCTAGTCACCTCTTCTCCATTCTCCTGTTTCACTGAGCCTGCAGCCAGTTAGGAGGCCAAGCAGAGAGCTTGTTGAGTGGAGGCTACAGAAGCTTGCCCGCTCATCACAGCATAGCATTCTTGAGCTGTTGAGGGCAGCCTTACCTAGACCACACCTTTTCTTTTTTTGTTTTTTGAGACAGAGTTTCTTTGTGTAGTCCTGGCCATCCTAGAACTCGACCAGGCTGGCCTCAAACTCACAAAGATCCGTCTGCCTTTGCCTCCAGAGTGTTGGGATCAAAGGCATGCACCACCACCACTGGCTGCCCAGATCAGATCTTCTCAGGGGCAGTAGTAGATCTCTCCACCCAAGTGGAATAACTTCTCCAGTGGGAGGTCTCCTGGCCTTTCAGTGGACATCCCCTTTCTTCTGGCTAGGACTCTCTTCCACGTATCCTTTAATGTTCTGTCAGGAAACCCTGGCAAACCACCTTCCCTACTGAAAGCTTTTGGTCTGCCATGATTTCCTGAAGCTCCACTGTCTAGCTCAGCGCCCTCTCCTTCCCNACAAGGTAATCTGCAGCTGGGGGTTTTTCTGGTCAGTTACTGGGGATCCCATGCATGGTTGCAGTCATAGCCCCTTATTTTGTTGTCTTCTGAGCAAGCATGATATTGGCACTTTATGATGTTTCTGTTGTTTGGCTTAGNCTGTCTGTATCCTTCTTATTATTTTGTTGCTGTTGGGAATTGACCTGAGCATGCCCAGCAAGCTCCCTACTACCAAGCCACAGCCCCATCCCTGTCTCTGGTAATTNTGTTGTTCCCAGCAGTAGATCAGTGATTGAATGTCCTATCTAAGGGATCGGTGTGTTCTATTGTTGAGGAGTACACAGTGGGTGCTTACCCATATTATAGTTAGAACTTTAAACCAAGAGTGTAGGAAAACTGACTGAAGGGTTTCAAGTAGTGGCTAATGAGGCACAGATCAAACTGAGAAGCGTTTGTATACTGTGGAAAGAAACTAACTACTGGTAACTCCTGGAGGNACAAGCTTAACACCTCAAGAGACTGAAGTATGAGGATCATAAGTTCAAGACCTGCCTGGGCAACTTAGTAAGATCGAGTCTCAAAATCGAAAGTAAAAAGCGGTGCTGGGGATGTGGTTCAGGGTTGGAGCTCTTGTCTGATATGCCCCAGTCTTAGCTTTATCCCCAACGCCAAGGGAGAAAACAACACCCCAAACAAACAAGTAACAAACAAATAAACCACTAATTCTAAGAAGAAATAGGGAACTATTGCCATTTAGTACATTTTATGGTTGTAATCTTTACACACGCACAAAGTATGCAAATGTTAAATGAGCAAGATAGATTTATGCCTATGTGTTTATCTGTATAATTGCCACTTAGATCCTGAGAATATTTTCCGAAGCCCAGATGGGAGCTTATCTGGGTTCATAACATTCAGACACTAAGTTCCAGATGGCTTATTGTGGGTCTGGGGTAACTGGGGCTAAATTATTACAGCTGCCCTCCCCGCTCCCTCCGCCACAGGGAACACAGCTTTAGACTTGAGGGAAGACACTGATGCTGAACAGAGCTGCCTGCCACAGCAGCCCAGTTAGTGTTGTGGCTGAAGTNCATCACAGTAGCCATTGCACTTCCTGAGCTGCTCCGGTCTACCTGCTCCTTCTTTAGTGCTGGTCCTCCGTCATGGGCACTGAAGGTTTGAGCTGCAGTGATTTACCTCAGACCCCACAGCTTGGAAGTAGCAGTTAGAATTAAACTCAACATTGCCAGGGACTGTTTCTTCTTTTTTAAAATAAAGATTTATTTTTATTTTATTTGGATAGGTGTTTTGCTTGCAGGTATGTCTGTTTATCCTGTGCGTGCAGTGCCCATGGAGGCCAGAAAAGAGCATGGGATACACTAAAGCTGGACTTACAGATGGCTGTGAGCTGACATGTGGGTCCTGGGAACTGAATCCAGGTCCTCTGGAGGAGCAGCCAGTGCTCCTGAGCCTACTCTCCAGTCTCCGTGGAGACTGCTTTTCGTTGGTGACCCATTACCTCATTCTGTTTCAGGTGGTGGTTGTATTGTTCTTTGAAGACAGGGCCTCCTGTATCGTAGGCTGGCCTAGAACTGGCTATGGAGCCAAGATTGACCAGATTGAAGTTCTGATCCTCCTACCCCTACCTCCCCAGTGCACCACCACACCAGGCTTAGGCTGGAGATTTGTGTAAGTGATGGGGCCAGAGAGGTAGCTGAGCAGTTAAGAGTGCTTCCTTTTCAAGGTTGAGGCCTGGAGTTGGCATGACAGCTTCCATGTAACAAGCTGTGTGTCCTGTACACCCCAGCACTGAGAGTATAGGGACTTGAGACTTGTTGAAGCTTGCTGGCTTCTATTCTAGGTTCAGGGAGACACTGCCTCAGCAGGAGTAGGCAGAAAGTAATAGAGAGCCCACGTGATGCTCTCACAGGCGCATATACCCCACATACATGTGCATGTGTGTGTACTCACACTGATACACTGACAAAATGAAAAAGTAAGTGGGCAAGTGCGTGCCAGTGTTAGGAAAGTGGCAGTCTTAATAAGATTGTGTGTTCCAAAAATTATCCTTCAAAAGCAAACTTCTACGGGCCCTAAAAGGAAAATCAAACAGTTGCCATTACTTCAAGGTCTTGTAAACCAACAGCACATGCTACTGTCTTCATTTAGTCTCAGAGTACAAAACACTATTGTGTTTGAAGAGCTCCAGCTATCACTTAGACATTTATAAGAATGTGTCGAATACTTACGTGCTCATTCATTCTTCATCTTGTTTTTTAGCTGGAGGAGTGGGGACTGGCCCTTGCCAAACATTTGTAAGGCACTCAGTTTCATTCCTAGTGCTTCACAGGGAAGGCGTAATAAAATTCAGGTTTCACAGGATAAAATCATTGCAGGAAGCTGTAAAGAAACACATCACAAGCCAGGTATAGGTATAGATTAGGAGTTCAAGGTCAGCTGGGCTACAGAATGAGTTTATGGTCAGCCAGGGCTATATGGAGACCCTACCTTGGAACTCCCCACCCCCACTAAATAAAACGTTCCCCTAACTCTGAAAGTATACGCAGCTTTATCCGTTCACCCTCATGATGGACAGGGTTCATGTCATGTGTGTAGAAAATAGATGAGGAGAGGCTGCCTGCCGCTGCTCAGGATTGTTCTCACACCTGTTGATTTTTAAATGTGGTTGGGGTGGTGATGGAGGGGGCCTTCCTAGTAAGAGCTGCTGCTGTTGACACGTGGCTCATTACTGGCTTTGTTTAATAACTCAGGTGTTTAAACGAAAATGTCAGGAAAGAAATAGAATTATGGGTAATGATTACACATTTAAGGCTATTCCTAAAATATGAATGAATGTGAAACATTTTCTTCCAGAAATAAAATAAGTATGTAAAGCCACAGTAGCAGGCAGGCTGATGTCTTCCTTTGCCCTCTTTTTCTTTAGTCTTGTTTCAGTTGCTTTCTGAACATAGGGGGCCAAGCTGAGGGGTGTCACTTAAGAATTCTGTGTCCCTAGGACAAGCCCCCCTCCCCAGAGCGCTACATGCCTGCTTCCAGGATCCTTACCTGAAGAATGGCTAATGCCCTTGCCAGTGGTTCCTGGTGTGGAGCAAGTCACTCCTTCAAAGCCAGTGGGAGGTCAGCCATGGCCAAGCTGAGGTATCTTGAGAACAGGATGATGTCAGCACCCCAACCTTGATGACTTTTTTT
>LZPO01017384.1:304418-314508 GCA_001675575.1 Neotoma lepida | reverse complement strand
CTTGCTTCTGCTGTGACTGCATGTCCCCATTAGTTCTTTGTTATAGGACACAAAAACCTGGAAGTCCTGAAGGGTGCCCACTAAACCCGACTATAACTGTGCCAATATCAATGGCACAGTTAAACCATAGTAGACAATGATCTCATGAGAATAGACACATTAGTATCTAGGACCCTCTATACTTGAGACGCTGTCATCAACCTCCTTTCTCATTAGATTTTAAAGCCCAGGATGAGTAATAACATCACTGATGCAGAATCCAGGAAGAAGATAATTTGTAGCTGAAATTAAGAAGTAGTGGTCTTTAATTTAAAATCTACAATAGCTCTCAATAGCTCTTGTAACTCCAGTGTCAGAGAGTATGTACAGCTCTGGAGAATGATAACCCATAGATGAAAGAGGATGAGGGATATGAATTCCATCAAAGGGGACTTTCTCCTTCATTATTCTTTAATTTCCTTACTAGAGATTCTGATTTGTGTTAGGATGGGACTTAAGAAGGCATACGTACTTTCAAAAGTTTCCATAGGGATTTTAATGTGAGCCCAAGTTGAAAATTAATGNTCTATGATATCAAGCTTTGGTGCATCTTAGAATTGCCTGGCTCAAGTTTTGCACTCCTGACCCCTAGACCATACTGCACATCAATTAAATCAAAATTCTCAAGGGTAGAACCCAGGCATCAGCACTTTCAAATTCCCTTTTATTCACACTATACTTCTCCAAGTTGAGAGCTGGTCCTTAACAGTCACTGGATAGGAAAAACACCAAAGGAAGAGAAATAACTCTGGATTCCAGGATCTGCCTTACCTTTAACTTGTGTGTAACCTCGGCCATGTCACTTCACCAATATGGGCCTCAATTTTATTCCATCCTTAAAATACAATTATCTGTTAATGTTAAAATGGTATTTTAACCCAAATAATTAATAGATAAATGTACCCCAGGGCATCTCTACTTCTCCATCACATTCAAACCTAATAGAATAGTGTCACTAGTCAGTTTGACCAAAACTCACAGTTAGAATGTGGTCTGGGAAGTTTGGTCTGTCACACATATAGGAAGCACAAAGCAGTATATATAGTCATGGAGTGATTGAGTGATCGTTTTTAGCTCGTTCCCTGGAGTGCAGTGTACCAGGAATAAATGCAAACTTCCTGAAGTCTATTGATGAGCCAGCACCAGCTCTCAAGAGCCCAATGCATGAGACACAAACTCCCTGGAGCCCACTGATGCCAGCACAAACTCTCTGGAGCCCAAGGCATAACTCACAAACTCTCTGGCACTAATGTTCATACCACTAGTTGTAACTCATTTAGAACAGCACACATCCAACCAGAGTCCTCTGGACTTGAAATGTCCACCCACATTCCTTATTTATTTTTAGTACCNGTATATGGGTATCATTAAAATGAAAGCTCAGGAGAAGATAATTAGCAACGAGAGTCTAGTTCCTTCTTAATAACCCACAGTTGCATTACTTTGACTGTCAAAAGACCAGGTTCAAGGCCAGCCCTCGCTATGCTTCCTGACTCTGGNTAAATTAAGCTTTGCTAATGAGACCCTTCATCTCCCCATCTCTACAGTAGAGACCATACTTGCTGGGTCTCAGAAGGGCATGGGTTAGATTATATTCTATTTGACTGCATTATATTTGAATATGATGGAGAGATAAGGAAGCATTGGGTGCCTCTTGTCCTCCCACTNAGAGACAAAAGGGACATAGCAATTTAAGGAAGAACACTTAGAAGACATTATTTCTCTANCTTTTCCCCTTGGTCTCTTTTCTCTCACAAGACATAATTATTCATTTTCAAAGATTTAAATTATTTCCTGCTGTGATTTAATTCTTCCACAGATGGGTCACATTTAAGATCCTAGACACTAAGTTGCTATAATCTAACACATAGGGAGGAAGCAGGCCTTGTGAAGATGCTACCAATTAACACAAAACTTAAGAAAAGGCAATAACACAATTAATAAGGAAACAATCGCTGTTCTTGTTTCCAGTTCTGCATGTTAGATTTTTATCAGAAGGAGAAGTGAAATCATCCAATTAGTCAGAACCTAAGTACAAAATAGAAAATAAAGGGGACCTGGACTGTGGAACAAAGTAAAAATGTTTTGAGAAACAAANGAGTCAGGGTGACAGGACTGTGTTTGCTAGTGAGAGAAAACAAGTCTTTATTAATGTACCACNGTTCTTCATGTCTTCTTTGTGCTGGTTCTTCAAAACCAGGTATGCCTTCCAGACCAGAAAACACAAGTATAGTCAACTCGAAATAAGTTCATCTAAAACACCAGGTTGCAGGAGTGAAAACTTGCCCACATTACAAAGGAGACCCGTTTCTGCATGTTACTATAGGACACTGGGGAAGAATGTGTAGAAATGAATGCTGGAAATGGTGACACAGAGGAAGGGCTCTCCCAAACCACAGACCAGGAGGCTGCAATTCTGACCTGAACCATTAAGCCAAGACTTTTCAACTTTTGTTTATTTATTTTTGGTGCTAAGAATTGAACCTATGGCCCAACATATGCGAAATAAGTGCTCTAGTAATAAAGGACAGCCCCAGCCACACAACAACTCTTCTCATTCAAACTTGGCTCCTCCTCTCTACACACAGGNGTGCTACTATTATGGAAGACACACTCACAAATGAATGGAAGGTGTTAGCCCAGTTATCTGAAAGCCAGGCTCCTGTGGACCTCAGAANAGNCCCAAAACAGAAATAGCAGTAACAGTAGCAAGTAGTACTGAACCAAATGTGTCCTAGGTTCCCAGCTGTCTTTGAAGTAATTTTTTGTATAATGACACATTAAATTTAAAACTTGGAGTCAAGGCTATTGTTTCCACATCTTAAATCTTACAGATGAGCAAACAGAGGCACAGAAATGTTAAGTGGTGCCTGGCAACAAATAACAAAGAACTATCAAAGCCAGAATTCAAACACAGGCTATCGGCATTCCACAGGCCTGGATTCCATGTGCACATCTACTCTTTGATATGCTAAGCGAGCCAAAGACTGAGCATTGGCAATAACTAACATCAATCCCAGATAAACATCTGTGCTACAGTCTTAAGTTAACTTTGCTCCTTGCTAACCCCTACTTAACATCTAATTATTATTTGTTATATTTTATCCATTTTTATTTATAATAATTTTATATTTTTTGAGAGTATAGTCACATCATTTCCAACCTTCCCTTTCTTCCCTGAACCTCATCCATGTACCTCCTTCCTCCCTTTCAAATTCACGGCCAGTTTTTTCTTTAATTGTTGTTATGTGTATGCATATATGTATACACACTTATTCCTAAACATAACCTGCTCAGTCAGTACATGCTACCTGCATGCTGACCCNTTGGTATTGAAAAACCAGTTGGGGAGCTCTTTCCTGGCAAGACCATTTCTCCCTCTCTCAGCATTCCCCAGTTGCCTGTAGCTCTTTTTCCAGGGTTGATATCCCTTTCCATGTCAGCATGTCCATTGGTGTTATCATTGTTCAGGTCTTGTTTAAACAGCCATGCTAAACAAGACTAAAAATGACTAAGCTAAGACTTCTTGAGTGTAGCCTCTCTGACATTTCTAGGACACACAATCTCACAGAAAACTTTCTGTTCCCCTGGATCTTAAAATTGTTCTGCCCACTCCTCTGCAATGATCTGAGTCTTAGGGGCAGTAATTGTGCTGTAGATACATCTGTTGAGACTGAGTACCACAATTGTTCTCTGCAATGTAATTGCTTGTGACTTTCTATGATGGTCTCTGCCTGTTGTAAAGAGAAGGCTTCTTAATGAGTGATGAGGACTTATCTGTGGGTATAAGGATAAATATTTAGAGTGTTGTTAGGAACTATACTGGTCTATTAAAGTAGAGGTTATAGGTTCTCCTCCAAGATCCATGACTTCACTAGCCTCAAGTATTTAGCTAGGTTTCCAGTACCAGGCAGGTTGAGCAGGTCTTAAATTCAATTAGAGAGCCTGTTGGTTACCACCAAGGTATGTGTGCCACTATTGTATCCTTAAGGGTATCTTTCCATGCTATTCATGATGGTGGTTAATAGGCATCATAGCTGGGCAGATAGTTGGTTGCTTCCCTCCTGTGTAAGCTTGCATTGTGCTTTCTAGTAATTGTCCTCAGGGAGGAGGCTTTCAGNTCAGATCCACCCTGGATCCTGTATCTGAAGTACATGGTGTCGTCATCGATAGAAGCNTACCTTCCACCTCCNAGAGGCAACCAATGGCAACAGCAATATCTTAACAATGTTTTGAGAGACTCTTGGTCAACTCTGACCAACAACTCAAAAGGGGGCTTCTCAGAACTGATATTGAGCCTTTTATTATAAAATTTGGGGTTCTTGGGGGAAGCATTGCCCACTCAGATGGAAAATATTTAAACTATATATGTATACACAATTTANATCTATTATATATAAATTTAGCTAGATATATAATCATACAATGTCTTATGACTTTTTCAGTAATCCTTACTGTTATTTTACTCTCCTCCCTGCTTTTCCTTCTGTATTTATCTCTCTCCATCCTCCCTGGTTTTGTGTTGCTTTTTTCTCCATTTCCTCCTTTAGATCACTTGTATCTTGCTATTCCCCTCTCTATTACTCCCCCAACCCTCCGCAAGGTCCCATTTTATTTCCTGGACCCAGAAAGACAAACAAGCTTAGAAACAGCTTCCCTGCAGAACTGTGTGATCTGACCTGACCCCAGCCCTAACCTCATCTTCTGTGTTCCCTACACTCCAGCCTTATTAGTATGTTTTAGCGCCGGTCTCTGGCCTTTGCCTGGAATGCTTTTCTCACCCTTCCATGCCTGCTTACCTGCCACTCATTCTTCAGATCTCCATTTAAATGACACTTTCTTTCATTCTACTTTTCTCTATCACTTTCCTGTGTGTGTGTGTGTGGGGGGGTGTCTTAACACAATAAAAGATGTTGCTGACATCTTTTGTGATTTCCAGTTTCACAGATGCAAAATTAGAGACCTTTTTCATCCTACTATGTGCTATGTGCCTAACATGCTCTGGAATAAAACATGTGGAATAAATATTTATGAGTACAGTCATATCCTATGATTTTCATATGAGTGCTGGGAAGTACAGAAACAAAGGTATGATTAAGCTAACTTCAGAAGTTAGCACACAAGACTCAAAACAAGTGTCCAACCAAAACCAAGAGCTCATCTGAAGGTCTACATACTTAATTTGGGACTTCTGAGCCCTCTTTCTCAGACCACCTGTAGAATCCCATCATTTCAAGCCTTCCTCCTCCAGCAGTGGGATAAAGTGTCTTTCTAAAATTGAACCACTCCAAAACAAAAGCACTGTGAGATTAGAATGTGGGAGCTGCCAACCAAAGGACTGAACTGTCCTCTGAGGATTTTCAGTGAGCTGCATCCATGGACAGTGGCTTTTCATAAGCTCCCAGGCACCCTTGTTAAGTGTGAACAGACAGCCGTGGCTACAGATCATTAGACACAAAAGAACAGTGTCTCCAAGGCGACAGGCAAAGGACAAACAAATAGAGAACTTGAAGAAACCAAGTACTTTAGAAAATACAGAAAAGAGGTTAAAGTAAATATAACTACATAGCAGAGGGAAAATAAAAAGTATTGACAACTTTAAAAATACAATAAATGACATAGAAATTGGAGAAAAATAGTCGGAAGTAAAGTTAAATAACTCCCCTAGAAAGTAAAGTCAAAAAGAGGGGAAACTGAACAAAAATGAGCAAAAGAAAGCATTGCTACAAAACCTCCATCANATCATACAGTTTAAATTAAAGAAAAAAATGTAAGATTTCCAAGTAAAATTTCGTTTTTAAAAAAAATCTACCAAGTATCCAGAATAATAGATGACAGGAGCACTGGATGATGAGACCCAGGCTGATTTTAAAGAGAAGGTGCTTTTCTATCTAAAATGCAGGACCCAGTCAAGCTGTTGGTTGTGAAGATAGACTTTTTAAAATATGAGGTATATAAACTTTAAAACTGTTTCTTTTCCTGAACATTTTCTATGAAAACTACCCAAGGACATGCTCCATTAAAAGAGTTCTCATGGACACCTCTGGCAGGATCCCCCTGCTCCAGAAGAGGCCACATCATCACCCAGATCCCCAGATAAGCCCTCAACTCGTGGACCACCAACACTCCCCCAGAGCCTACCCAGCTTACCCCCAACAAGCCCCTCTCTCCTCACCACCTTATCCTGGATCACACCTCAGGTGGAAGTCCCCTGCTCCACCAGAGGCCACACCAGCACCCAGAACCCCAGAAGGGTCCTGTTCCACCAGAGGCCACACTGGCACCCAGAACCCCAGAGAACTGCTGGTTACACTCAAGGCCACACTAGCTGCTAGAACTCCAGCCCCCAACTCATGCAGAAACCCCCTGTTTGATCGGAGGCCACCCCAGGCATCAGAAGTCCAGTCCCCAACTTGGGCAGAGACCCTCTACTCAACTATAGGCCACTCCAGCTAGAAGAACAGAGAGGAAACAGAAACCAAGGAACAAAACACCTATCCAACGAAGACAACCTCAAAAATTGGCACCTAGACCTATGATCCCCCCAAACCCAGATGCCTAGATGCCAGTGTAAGAACACAATCAACAACAGTCAGGACAATATGTCACCACCAGAGTCCAGCCCTCCTACTACAGCAAGCCCTAAGTATTCCAAAAGAGTTGAAACACAAGAAAATGACCTTAAAAACCACCTTTATATAGATGATAGAGGTCCTCAAAATGGAAATGAATAAACCCCTTATAGAAATGGAGGAAAAGACAAACAAAAAAATGGAGGAAATGAATAAATCCCTTAAAGGAAGCCAAGAAGACACGACACAACAGTTGAAGGAAACAAAACTGCTCAAGACATGAAAATGGAAATAGAAGCAATAAAGAAAATACAAACTGAGGGAATTCTGGAAATAGAAAAGCTAGGTAAGCAAACAGGAACTACAGGGGCAAACATCACCAACAGAATACAAGAGATAGAAGAGAGAATCTCAGGCATTGAGGGTACAATATAAGATACAGATATATGATTCAAAGAAAATGTTAAGCCCAAAAAATCCCTGACACAAAACATCCAGGAAATCTGGGACACCATGAAAAGACCAAACCTAAGAAAAGAAGAAGGAGATGAATGCCAGCTCAAAGGTTCAGAAAATACATTTAACAAAATTGTAGAAGAAAATTTTCTTAACTTAAAGAAGGACATGCCTATAAGGNTACAAGAAGTTTACAGAACATCTAATAGATTGGACCTATTTGAGAAAAGAAAGTCCTCTCACCACATAATAATAAAAACATTAAACACATGGAACAAAGAAAGAGTTGCAAAGGAAAAAAACCAAGTAACATATAAAGGCAGACATTAGAATTACACCCAACTTCTAAATAGAGACTCTAGAAGTCAGAAGAGCCTGGACAGATGTCCTGCAGACTCTAACAGACCACAGATGGCAGCCCAGATGACTATGCCCAGTAAAACTTTCAATTGCCAAATTCATTTATGAAGCCAAAGTTACCCTGATACCCAAACCATACAAAAAGTCAACAAAGAATGAGAATTACAGACCAATTTCTCTCATGAACATTGATGAAAAATATTCAATAAAATACTTGAAAACTGAATCCAAGAAACCATGAAAGAGATCACCCACCATGATTAAGTAGCTTCATCCCAGAAATGAAGATGATAATGGTTCAACATACAAACATCTGTCAATATAATCNGCCATATAAACAAACTGGAAGAAAAAAACCATATGATCATCTCATTAGATGCTGCAAAAGCATTTGACAAAATCTAATAGCCCATCATAATAAAGATCTTGAAGAGATACAAGGGACATACCTAAACATAATAAAGGCAATATACAGCAAGCCAAGGCNAACACCAAATAAATGGAGAGAAACTCAAAGCAATTCCACTAAAATAAGGAACAAGACAAGGCTGTCCACTCTCTCCTTATCCAATATAGTATCCAATATTCTAGCTAGAGCAATAAGACAACAAAAGGAGATCAAGAGGATACAAATTCGAAAGGAAGAAGACAAACTTTTGCTATTTGCAGATGATATGGTTGTATACATAAGTGACCCCAAAAATTCTACCAGGGAACTCCTACAGCTGATAAATATCTTCAGCAAAGTGGATCAATACAAGATTAACTAAAAAAAAAACATCAGTAGCCCTCTTATATACAAACCAACAGGTAGAGAAAGAAATCAGGGAAACAAGATCTTACACAATAGCCACAAATGATATAAAAGATCTTGAGGTAACTCTAACCAAGCAAGTTAAAGACTTGTATGACAAGAACTTCAAAGAAGATATCAGAACATAGAAAGATCTCTCATGCCCATGAGTTGGTAGGATTAACATAGTAAAAATAACCATCTTACCAAAAGCAATCTACGATTCAATGCAACCGCTATTAAAATCCCAACACAATTCTTTACAGACCTTGAAAGAATAATACACAACTTAATAAGGAAAAAACAAAATACCCAGGTTAGCTAAAACAATCCTATATTAAAAAAAAAACTGCCAGCAATATCACCATCTCTGATCTCAAGCTCTACTACAGAGCTATAGTAAGAAAAAAATGTATGATACTGGCATAAAAACAGACAATGGATTTGGATCAATGGAACCATATCGAAGACCCAGACATAAATCCACACGCCTATGGATACCTGATTTTTTTATAAAGAAGCCAAAAATATACAATGGGGAAAAAAGAAAGCATTTTCAACAAATTGTACTAGTCNAACTGGATGTCAGCATGTAGAAGAATGCAAATAGATCCATATCTACCACCCTGCACAAAACTCAAGTCTAAATGGATCAAAGACCTCAACATAAACCTAGATACACCATATCTGATAGAAGTGTAAGTGGGAAATAGCCTTGAATGCGTGGCACAGGAGACAACTTCCTGAACAGAACATCCATAGCACAGGCACTAAGATCAACTCATAAAACTGAAAAGCTTCTGTATGGAAAAGAACGCTGTCAATAGGACAAAATGGCAGCCTAAAGAATGGGAAAAAATTTTCACCAACTCTACATCTGACAGAGGGCTGATCTCCAAAGTATATAAGAACTCAAGAAACTAGACATCAATAAACAAAATAATCCAATTAAAAAATGGAGTACAGATCTAAACAAAGAATCTCAGCAGAGAAAACTCAAATGGCCAAGAAACACTTAAAGAAATTTTCAACATCTTTAGTCATCAGGAAAATGCAAATTGAAACAACTCTGAGATTCTATCTTACATGTGTCAGAAAGGCTAAGATCAAAAGCACAAGTGACAGCTCATGCTGGAGAGGATATGGAGCAAGGGGAATACTCCTCCATTGCTGGTAAGAGTGCAAACTTGTACAGCCACTTTGGAAATCAATATGGCAGTTTGATAGAAAATTGGGAATCAATCTACCTCATGACCCAGCTATACCNTTCCTGGGTACATACCCAAAGGACATCCATCCTACCACAAGGACACTTGCTCAACTATGTTCATAGTAGTTTTGTTCAGAATAGCCAGAAACTGGAAACAACNTAGATGTCCCTCAACCAAGAAAGGATAAAGAAAATGTGGTACATTTACATAATGGAGTATTACTCAGTTGGTAAAAAGAAATAATAATAAATTATGAAATTTGCAGGCAAATGGGTGGAACTAGAAAAAAATCACCCTGAGTGAGGTAATCCAGACCCAGAAGTATATACTCACTTAGAAGTGGAGTGAAGTAAGGGATAATCATGCTACAATCCACAGACTCAGAGAGTCTAAGTAACAAGGAAGGCTCAAGGGGGTGGGCGAGATGCATGGATCTCCNTGGGAAGGGAAAATANATTTATCGGATGGACTGGGGCNTGGTGGTGTAGGAAAAAGTTTTTCTGTGTCCCACCTGGGCTCCTGAGGCTGCTCAGACCCAAGTAAACAAACACACAGAGGCTTATAACATTTACAAACTTACGGCCTAATGGCTCAGGCTTCCCATTAGCCAGCTCTTATATCTTAAATTAACCCATTTCTATAAATCTATACTTGCCACG
>LZPO01017384.1:264329-275399 GCA_001675575.1 Neotoma lepida | reverse complement strand
TCTTCTACATGTTGACATCCAGTTATGCCAGCACCATTTGTTGAAGATGCTTTCTTTTTTCCATTGTACAATTTTGGCTTCTTTGTCCAAAATCAGGTGTTCATATGTATGCAGATTGATGTCAGGGTCTTCAATTCGATTCCATCGATCCATCTGTCTGTTTTTATGCCAATACTGTGCTGTTTTTATTACTATAACTCTATAGTAGAGCTTGATGTCAGAGATGGTGAGGCCTCCATAAGCTCCTTTATTGTACAGAATTTTTTTAGCTATCCTGAGTGTTTTATTTTTCCTTATGATGTTGAGTGTTGTCTTTTGAGGTCTGTGAAGAATTGTGTTGGGATTTTGATGGGGATTCCATTGAATCTGTAGATTGATTTCAGTAAGATTGCCATTTTTACTATATTAATCCTGCCTATCCAAGAGCATGGGAGACTTTTCCATTTTCTGGTATCTTCTTCAATTTCTTTCTTCAAAGACTTAAAGTTCTTGTCATACAGTTTTTTCACTTGTTTGGTTAGAGTTGCCCCAAGATACTTTATGTTATTTGTCGCTATTGTAAAGGGTGATGTTTCTCTGATTTCTTTCTCAGCCCATGTATCATTTGTATATAGAGGGGGCTACTGATTTTTTTTTAAGTTAATCTTGTATCTCACCACATTACTGAAGGTGTTTATCAGCTGTAGGAGTTCCCTGGTAGAATTTTTGGGGTCACTTATGTATACAATCATATCATCTGCAAATAGCAAAAGTTTGTCTTCTTCCTTTTGAATTTGTATCCCCTTAATCTCCTTTTGTTGTCTTATTGCTCTAGCTAGAATATTGGATACTATATTGGATAAGGAGAGAGTGGACAAACTTGTCTTGTTCCTGATTTTAATGGAATCACTTTGAGTTTCTATTCATTTAATTTGATGTNGGTTATCAGCTTGTTGTATATTGCTTTTATTATGTTTAGGTATGTTCCTTGTATCCCTGATCTCTCAAAGACCTTTATCATAATGGGGTATTGGATTTTGTCAAATGCTTTTTCAGCATCTAATGAGATAATCATGCTTTTTTTTTTCCTTTCAGTTTGTTTATACAGTGGATTACACTGACAGATTTTCATATGTTGTCCTTGCATCTCTGGGATGAAGCCTACTTGATCATAGTGGATGATTTTTTTTGATATGTTCTTGGATTCGGTTTGCTAGTATTTTATTGAGCATTTTTGCATCAATGTCTATGAGGGAGATTGGTCTGTAATTCTCTCTCTTTGTTGCATCTTTGTGTGGTTTGGGTATCAGGGTAACTATAGCCTTGTAAAAAGAGTTTGGCAATATTCCTTCTGTTTTATTGTGTGGAACAATTTGAAGAGTATTGGTATTATCCTTCTTTGAAATTCTGGTAGAATTCCGCACTGAAAACACCTGGCCCTGGGCTTTTTCTGGTTGAGAGGCTTTTAATGACTGCTTCTATTTCCTTAGGGGTAATAGGTCTATTTAAATTGTTTATCTGATCTTCATTTAATTTTAGTATGTGGTACCTATCCAGAAAATTGTCCATTTCTTTTAGATTTTCTAATTTTTGGAGTTTTTGAAGTATGACCTAATGATTCTCTGGATTTCCTCAGTGTCTNTTATTACCTTCCCCTTTTCATTTCTGATTTTATTAATTTGGATCTTCTCTCTCTGCCTTTTAGTTAATTTGGATAAGGGTTTGTCTATCTTACTGATTTTCTCAAAGAATCAACTCTTTGTTTCATTGATTCTTTGTATTGTTCTCTTTGTTTCTAGTTTATTCATTTCAGCCCTCAATTTGATTATTTCCTGTTGTCTATTCCTCCTGGGTGAGTTTGATTCATTTTGTTCTAGAGCATTCAGGTGTGCTGTTAAGTCACTAGTGTGAGATTTCTCCAAATTCTTTATGTAGGCACTTAGTGCTATGAACTTTCCTCTTAGCACTGCTTTCAGAGTGTCCCATAAGTTTGGGTTCTACATTCATTTTCATTGAATTCTAGGAAGTCTTTAATTTCTTTCTTGATTTCTTCCTTGACCCATTGGTGATTCAGTTGAGTGTTTCTTTTACAAATGTGGGGCCCTTTTATTTGGGGCATAAATGTTCAGAATTGAGACTTCATCTTGATGAATTTTTCCTGTAATGAATATGAAATGTCCTTCTCCATCTCTTTTGATTAATTTTAGTTTGAAGTCTATTTTGTTGGATATTACAATAGCTACACCAGCTTGTTTCTTAGGTCTATTTGATTGGAAAACCATTTCCCAACCCTTTACTCTGAGGTAATGTCTGTCTTTGAANTTGAGGTGTGTTTCTTGTATGCAGCAGAACGATAGATCCTGTTTTTGTATCCATTCTGTTAGCCTGTATCTTTTTATAGGTGAATTGAGTCCATTGATATTAAGAGATATTAATGACCAGTTATTGTTAATTCCTGTTATTTTTTGGTTTTGTTGTTGTTGTTGGTGGTGTGCATGTGCTGTCTCTTATACACATCTAGATGTGTATAAGAGACAGATGTTTATGGTGACTGAAAGTTTTTCTGGGTATAGTAGTCTGGGCTGGCATCCATGGTCTCTTAGTGTCTGCAAAATGTCTGTCCAGAATCTTCTGGCTCCTAGAGTCTCCATTGAGAAGTTGGGTGTAATTCTGATACATCTGCCTTTATATGTTTTTTGGCCTTTTTCCTTTGCAGCTCTTAATATTCTTTCTTTATTCTCTATGTTTAATAGCTGTCTCTTATACACATCTAGATGTGTATAAGAGACAGTCTCTATGTTTAGTGTTTTGATTATTATGTGGTGGGGGGATTTTTGGGGGGCATTCAGTCTTTTTGGTGTTCTGTAAGCTTCTTGTATCTTCGTAGGCATGTCCTTCTTTAGGTTGGGAAAGTTTTCTTCCATGATTTTGTTGAATATATTTTCTGTGCCTTTGAACAGAAATTCTTGCACTGGAATCCTTCTCCTTCTTCTACCTCTATTATTCTTAGGTTTGGTCTTTTCATAGTGTCCCAGATTTCCAGGATGTTTTGTGTTAAGAATTTNTTGGATTTAACATTTTCTTTGACCGATTAATCTATTTCCTCTATTGTATCTTCAATGCCTGAGGTTCTCTCTTCCATCTCTTGTATTCTGTTGGTTATGCTTGTATCTGTAGTTTCTGTTCATTTACCCAGATTTTCCATTTTTTTCAATTTTCAAGTCTTGAATTGTTTCCTTTACCTGTTTGATTGTTTTTTTTTTTTCTTGGCTTTCTTTAAGGGATTTATTTATTTCTTCTAATTTTTTGTTTGTCTTTTCCTTGATTTCTTTAAGAGAATTTTTTATTTCCTCTTTAAGGGCCTCTATCATCTTCACAAAGTTATTTTAAGGTCATTTTCTTCTGCTTCATCTGCATTGGGATGTCCAGGTCTTGCTGTTNTAGAAGCACTAGGTTCTGGTGGTACCATGTTGCTCTTTATGTTGTTGAATGTATTCTTACTCTGCCGTTTACCCATCTGGGTTTAGGATAATTATAGGTACAGGTGTTGATTCTTCTGATGTCCTTGTTGGATGGGTCTTTTATTCCTTTATTGTCTGTTTCCTTTATTGTCTTTTGGCCTAAATGGCCAAGGGTTCTGGTGATTGGCTGTTGTCAGGTCAAGTAAGGTTATCACAGCTGAGGTTTATGGGTTNGGGTGCCTAGATCCAGCATATCATTCAGTTCTTCTGGCTGGTGTGGGATTTATTTTTGCCTATGGAATCTGTTCTTCCAACTCGTATGGGTTGTACCTATGGAGTTTNTTCTTCCAACTGGTGTAGATTTTGCCTATGCCTGTTCTTCCAACTAGTGTGTGTGGTGCTTGTGCCTCTAGGGTCTTGCTGATGNTGCTGGAGAGGGCTGTTCNCAGANAGGCTGCTCTTCTTCCAATTGGTGCAGGTGGTACTTGAGCCTCTAGGGGCTGCTGATATTGTGGGGGAGGATGTTGGGTTTGGTAGGTTTGGGCAACAGAGTGGGTCTTGTAGTTTACAGTGTCCAATGAGTGATGGTGGTGGTGGAGCGGCCTGCCCGCAGGACTCTTACCTGCTGGCCTGCTGCTGGAGCTGAGATGTGAGGAGGAGGGGCATGGGATGTGCTCTGGGGTTTAGGGGCTGGAGATTGGGGCAGTTTAGCTAGGAGACCANTCACTCACCTCTTCTTCCAATTGGTGCAGGTGGACAAGTACCTCTTTTAAATAATCTCAATCCTTCAGTAGATAAATTCTTACTGTTATGCGCTGAACTGTGTTCTCTTCCCCATATTAAAATGCATGTGTGAAACTGAAACCGTATGGACCTCAGAACACAAAATGCCTTTGGAGACAGGGTCTCAAAAGAAGTAATTCATGTGAAATGAGATTACATCAGTAAACCCTAAAACAATATGACTGCTGCTTTCAATTAAACAGCAACAAAAAAGGAGAGTAGGACTCAGATAAAAATCAGACAGAGGGACAGGTACATGTTCTCCTGCAGAGCCTGGTAGTAGGATTGAACAGTATACCTTGTAAAAGGAAACTNTAACACTTTCCCACTAACTACAACTGCTGTAGTGGGATACTTATTATTTCAAGACTATGGACCATAGCCCCACAGGTAGTCTACAGGAAAACAGAGATATTCCTGAGTAGATAATTGGAGAGAAATAGGATTGAACTATTCTCACTACATCACAATGACAACTTTATGCTCATTAACTTTAATCATTACATAATAATCTCAATGTAAAAGATATCTTTGACATCAAATGCATAATTTCATAAATATTATTATTATAAAGTGATGGAAAGCCAAAAGGAAGATGTCAAAGTTTTCACAAGGGGAACAAAAGAAGTATATGCAGAGAAATAAAGAAATAAAGAACAATCAAATAATAACATGGAAGGGAAAATGTCAATTGGAGTTAAAGAATTTAAAGACCATTGAAAAGGGAATTAAGAATATAAATGTTAAGGTTCATTAAACCAGCCAAGCATATACAAAATTAAGAATGAACATTAAGACAGTGAAAATTAAATTTTAACTACCAAATTATTAAAAATGAAAAGGTAATAAACATAATTTGATGGATTCAATAAAATACAAAAAGCATGTAGTACATAAAATGCATACAATGACATGGTAGAAGTAAGTATGAGCCTATCAGTAATAAAAATAAAAAAAGAATGAACTGACCTGTTAAAAGACCAAGATTCTAGGAAAGAATTACTTCTTTCTTGAAAGGGTTTGTGATGGTTAACCTTAGTATCAGACTTGACAGAATCTGGAATCAATTAAAAAGACATGTCTCTGGAGGGTCTGTGCAGGGGTTTCCAGACAAGATGAACTAAGAAGAAGACCCCCACTCAGAGCAGAGGGCACCTTGGCACAGGTGGCCCAGATAGAAGAAGATCCGATATCAAAACAGCATTGTTTTGTTCCTGCTGCTGCTATTTCTGTCCTTTAATGACATCAGACTTCAGCTTCTCNGATTTTCAATGTGTACTGCAGGCCTCCTACTCTCCAGGGTATTCTTTAGGTCTTCAGTACTAGATCAGAACTCTGGGGCATCCAGACTCATGGGCTGAGCAGCTACTGGGTTCTCAGTCTCTCCAGTGTGCAGATGTCCACTGTTGGACTACCCAATCCATATTATGTAAGCCAGTCTGGTAAATCCCCTTTTAAAACACTACACACACACACACACACACACACACACATACACACACAACCTTATTGTGTCTGTTCCTCTAGAGAACCCTTCCTACCTAATACAGGGACATATATATTGTATTGAGTCACATAAAAATGCAACAACACAAGAAATGTATAGGAAAGTATGGAAAAAATTAGTCCAAGCACAATAGTATGTTTTATGTTGCTATACAAGAATTTCTGAGATTAGATAATTTAAAACAATTTACTAATTCATCAATCTGGACCACTTTAATTCACTTTCTTTTCTTAGAAAAACATTTATTGAGGTTCCATTAGGTAGAAAATATTATGCCAGGTACAGANAGATAGACAGACAGACAGACAGACGGATGGATGGATAGATAGGCAGACAGATGTCAAGATATGGTCTCACTAATGAGGAAATAGAGACCTGGAAAAGGATGACATTAATCAAAGGATTATGTAAAACTATACTACATTAAATATTAAAAGCCTTATAAAGTTGTCAACATTATCTTTATCATTATAGCACTGAGAACTTTGAAGCATAGAGCATGTTAAAAANTTACCCAAAGTCAGTAGAAAGAGCATGTGGTGGGACTGGAGCTTGAACTGAGATGGATCTAATAATGGCTTTAACCATGCTAATCTCCACAAGTGGAGGACAGATAAAGATATAATGCTATGGGTGAGCACTGAGAACCTGCACACCAGGAATCAGTGGATATTAATAGGAGTACATCTAGCAAAGACAAGAAGGGTTCCAAGCAGAGTGAATGGCTGGTGGATATTATCTCTGGCAATAGGAAGCATGGATACAAGAAGCAAAGTAATGCCATTGGTTACTGGGGCAGCGGAAGGGTAGTGTGACACTGGCTAGAAAGGAGGGTGGAGGCCAGAAGGACAGAGTCCTTTAAAGGAATTTTCTTGTTACACTGAAAAAGAAATGAGAGTCTGTCGTGGTGGTAAGAGTCCAAAGGGCCCAGGGCTAATCCAGTGGAGTTATGCAGGGACAGAGTGTTGTCCATCAAAGGGCAGCTGAGTTGTGATGTGACATGGACAGGCTGCTGGTCAGAAGTAGACAGCTTCCAGAGAGAGACTCCAGGAAAGAACTGGTGATAGACNGGACACAAGGACATGAAATGGTGGCCGAAGAGAAGCCTTGGCAAGGATTTGAACACACAGTGTGTGCATTTAGAAATGTTCAGGGTGTTTCTAGCAGTTAGAGGATGAGAAAATTTCCCAGAAGAGCTACCTCAGGGAAAGCTGCAGGAGATGACTCATAAGGAGAGCATGGACAGGAAGCGCTCCTGAGGCACTGTCAAGAGCAATAAAAGCAAGGTACCTTGGGTGGAATCTNCCATAAGCCACTGCTGTTGGTGGCATTTTGAGTCAATGAGGCCATGTATGGGTAAAGATGTGGGGGAAGGTCAGGAGCCTCCTGGTCCAGGATGCTGATTCAGAAGGAGCAGGAGATTAAAGCAGATTTTGATCTGAAGAAANATGAGTTTCTTGAGCTCTCCAGGCATATTGGAGAAAAGAGTGGACTCCCAAAACACGTGGGATTCATGTTAGAACAATTCTGTAGGATCTAAAGAAACAACCCCAAATTGAAGAATTTGAGACTATTCAGGCAACCAATTGTTAAGTTTTAAATATCTGATGAATTTGTTTAATTTTTTATTTTATGTGAATTAGTCTGGTCTCCAGAGCCTTATAAAAACATCACCTCCATTTAATCTGCTTCACAGGGGGAGGAAGGAAANATCACTTAGAGATAGCTGGGAGGTGACAAGAATTGACTGTGGGCGTGCTTTCCTGAAGAATGTCGTCCACATGTGTCACAGTGGGAAGAAAATCTGCTGCTGTTCCTATGGAATTCTCCCAGGATATTTACTGTTAAGTCTCAAACTCGGGACAAATGGCTAATTGATGTGTCTATTTAACATTTGAAAGCAGACTCTGCCACCAGGTTCTCAAAATCACAATCACAAAATCTCAAAATAACCTGTTACATCCTGGCTGACACTCCACACACACCCTACCCTAAACCTCTCCAGTNCCTGAGCTTCCCTGAGCTTCCCTTCCCCCAGGTTCTCTAACTCCTATACAACATTTCAGCTCTGTCCTCTCTTGATCTCTAGGCCTCTTGGTCCCCAGATGATCCCTTTGCTCCCTCTCTCTTCTCTTCCTCTCTTGCTCCCTGCCCCCAGCCCTCTCCTCTCATGGCCTGGTTTAGTCTGAACCTTTCCAGATGCCTCTGGCTGTGTTCTCCCTCACATCTACAGTAAACCATCCCCCCACCATTCCTAGGAGCTGTCATGCCCTCCTTTCTTCATTCATTCACCTTTTCTAAAAATTCACCTGCTCTGCTACTCACACCCTCCATCTGGCAAAGGCTTAACCAATGTTTAGTTCACACTCACCAGAATAACCAAAATTACAGAGAACATCAAGNAATATAGTAAAATCATTCGATACTCACAAACCCATCAGCATACTCACCTGAAAACAGCCTTACTTGTCTACAGACCTTGCTAAGGGCAGAACTGTGTCCTCCTTGTGTCCTGGCAACATTTTGAAACTCTTAACTCCCAATGTTGGGAAACAGAACCTTAAAAAGATGATTAAGTTAAATAGAGGCCGCTGTGGTGAGTTCTAATGAAGTCTACTGCTTTCCTCAAGAGAAAAGAAAATGTGGACTCCTGAAAGGATAGCAGGGGAGTGCATTCTCAGAGAAAAGGTGTTATGCCCAGATCGCAGGGACCCCCAAAAGACCATCATGGAGACTAAATCCCATATGTAAAAGCAAAGAGCCTTTATTTTCAAGCTTGGAACTTGGACTCTCTGTCCAATGCAGCGGTGAAAACAGAGAGCCCAGAGCCCAGGCAGGGTGGGGTTTTTATCATAGCAGAAGTTGAGGTGAGGGGATTTCCAGGGTTCAAGACCCTGATTGGCTAACATTTGTCTAGGGGTATAGGGAATAGTTGGAATGTCAGGTATTTCCCCTTAGATCAGGCATCCCTGGGTGGGGTCAATTTATGGTTTTTCCTGGGTCCAGGTGTTGCCTGCCAGAAGCTGTGTCTGCGCTTCTAAGCCTGTCATGGCAGCTGTGTGGTCAGCTGTTTGGGACCCCCGACAGAGGCACGTGAGAACATAGTGGGAAGGTAACCATTGCCAGCCTAGGAGAGATGCCTAGGGAGAACACAACTGTGGCCCACAGCCTCAGAACTATGCAAAAATTAGCCCTGGAAAACTAGGCATNTCTTCAGTGCAATGTCCCATTTAACTTGGTGTACCCTGAGCTATGCTTTTCTTTCCCCTGTCATGAAATTCCACCCACCAAATAGCACTAGAAGACAGCTGTGATCAAAAAAGGGTCAGGTGTATTAGCTCCCTAGGACATGGCAACAGGTTTATGAGAACTATGATGTGTCTCAAACTAAGGTCACTAGGGTTTGAAGGTTTGTCNCAGTGTGGACTTAGAACAGAAGGAAGTGGGCAAGATCTGGGCAGAGACATCATAACTTGTGAATTATGTCAGGAGGGAGGCTGGAACAGTCAAAAGTCACATCTCTAGATGGCAGGTGTCCTTTACAATCACTAGACAGAGTTTGTCCTGAAAGAAAGGTGAAGGAGCNGGTGCTNAAGTCTTGTCTGGCAAATGGGGATCTTTAGAGCTTAGGCAGCCTNGCAGGCCAAGGCTTGACGTAGCTTGTTTTTAACATTCTGGCAACAGTTTTGTAATTTGTGGCTTCTGTTTCATTTCTTACTACTTAAAACTTCTCTGTGTGTTCCTCAGTGACCTNACTGGTTGATAGAGAACAGTGAGCAGCACTTCATTAGTACAAGGGGGACAGCTTACTTTCTGGGTGTCTCCAAAATTTCTTAGCGGCTTATAAAACACCATGAGCNTAAGATTAAAAAAAGGCAATCTAACTTCTGAAAAACTAACGACCTAATCCATTCAGCTGACAAATCTGTGTTTTCATGTAAACTGAAACCCAAATAGTAAAGTTAATTAGCAGTTTAGTTCAAAAGTTTGATGTGAGCTACAGTGGGCAGACTTTGACTCAGTTCCCATCACTCTGGCTAGTTAGTGTTAATATTTGGCCCACCCCTTGGCATTGCCCTGTGTCCTGACATAAAAGCCTCTTTTTAAGGAAAAACTCCACCCCTTCCTCTCTCTTTCTCCATTCCCACAAGGTGTGCACCCCTCGACCCCCCCTTTCCCCCTTTTCTCTCCCTCTTTCCTATCTTCTCTTTGTCTTTCTATTATAATAAACCATTTCTACATGCGGATGCAGTGTCTGGGTTGTGAATGTCCACCCATGGCCCTGCTGCCATGCCNGTATGGCATGGGTCACCCACCTGCCTGCCTGCCGCTGCATCTGCCCAACATGCCAGCAAGTTTTCTCTCACACATGGGATACCCTGTCATGGCCAGCTGGGGATTCCCCATGTGTGCATAATTCACAACAGTTAGTCATTTGGGCAAATTAACACGTTTGGGTCAAGTTCATTACCATCAAAATGACATAACAGTACATCACTCATAGGGTTATTGTGAGAATTAAATAACACATAAAGTATAGCTATGTGACACTGAACAACAGATAACAATTAACCCTAAAAGTTGGTGCTTAAAATAGCAATTTTATTTTGCTTGTGATTTTTTTGGATCAGGATTCCAGTAAAAAAATTGCCTGAGTGTTCATAACCTGATACCTCAGAGGTTGAAGGATCCACATCCAATTGAAGGACCCACATCCAAGATGACCCAGTTCTATCGGTGACATACAGGTTCTAGCGGTCAGCAGGGAGATCACTGACTTTCAGCTAGAGGCCCAGCTTCCTCTCCACAGGCCTACTCAGATTCCCTGCCTACCAGGTCCCAAGAGACCTGAGCAGAAGCTGGCAGGCTTCTTGCAACATAGCCCTAGGTCCCAGAGTCCCTTCTCACTGCTGTCTACCAGGGAAGCATGTCACAGAAGTCACCAGAGATTCAAGGGGGTAAGAATTCATCTCTACTTTTTTCCTGAGAATGATCTGTCTAAAATCTAACCATGCTTCTGAAGTGGTTACCACGGTGACCACCACATCCTGTGAACTATTGCAACCACTGGCTCTTACCGGAAAGAACACAGAATACAAGGCAGTCTTGTGTCTTAAATTGGCATCAGAAAAGCAAATCAGAGCCAGTGGTTGGAAAAGACCATAGTGAGAGTGTCTCTGGATGACAGGACCACTGACTCACATAGCTTGTAGTTGCCTGTACAAGATCAAGCCTGTCAACTTTCTAGCACAGATAGGGAAAGAGTTCATAAGTCTCTACCTCCCAACTGAGGATTTACCCACAGTTACTGGCTTCTGGGGAAGAGTCAGTTTTCTTTAA
>LZPO01017384.1:235698-246676 GCA_001675575.1 Neotoma lepida | reverse complement strand
AAGATAAAGGTGAGGAAATCTCTGATAAAAAAGAAAATCTGAGGTTCAACCTGTAGAATCAAAAGAGCAAAGAAAACGGTTAGATGTAAGAAAGGAAATAAGATAATTTCTCAGGCTAAAGACTTCATCTTAGGCACTAGGGAAAGACAGCACTAAGGTGTAAAACTTACATCCTTGTAAGTTTTCAGAACCAAAGACAAAGACTCCAATGAGAAAAAGACAGGTCACAAACAGAAGACTGCAAACCACCAGGGTTAGAAGTGGTGGGGGTTTGTCTCCTAAGGCTCAGGTTTGAGAGTCTGGAAGAGAGGGGAGCCTTCAGCAGAAGGGTCCTTGCTGTAGTTTGGATCTTAAGTGTCCCCAGAGGTCCCTGGCATGCTGCTATCCAGAGGGAAGTGGTGGAATCTTGGGGAGAGGGGCAGGTGGGAAACCTTCGTGCCTTGGGGTGTGTGCTTAATGGGGTGGTGAGACTGTCCACTGGAGAAGCAGTGAGCCAGCCGGTCTGTNCCACCATGTGCTCGCTCACCTTGGTACCAGCCCAAGAGCAATGGGGCCAACTGATCATGAAACAGCACTTCCCAAACTGGGACTAAAGGAAACCTTTTCTCTCTGTAAGTTNATTATCTCTAGCATGTGCTGTAGTACCAGAAAACTGCACTTTAGGATCCANGCTGTAGCTCTCTGATGCACACCTAAACAGTGTAAAGACTTGGCTTCAAACCCTAGTACCACAACACAAAAACACACTCACAACAA
Source organism: Neotoma lepida (assembly GCA_001675575.1). Lineage (NCBI taxonomy): Eukaryota > Metazoa > Chordata > Mammalia > Rodentia > Cricetidae > Neotoma > Neotoma lepida. The sequence goes on along the minus strand of LZPO01017384.1, from coordinate 245,920 downwards.
CAAAACTCCATGTGCTGTAGCATTTCAACTAAAATACTGTATACATGCACAGACTGTCAAAAGAGAAAAAGGTGGGTGTGCTAAATGNGTTCCCCATGGTAAACAGTCTCACCTGCTGGTTCAGCTCCACATTTGGCTGAGTAAANAGAACCTCCACTATGTCTGCAATTCAAACAGAAAAAGGAGTTTCTTAAGACAGAAACAGTGTAAAAGCAGACATTATAAAAGCAAAAGACAAGACTTATTAAGAGAATGTTCTAAAAAATTCTTACAAGTTCCTCAAATTTTATATACAGAAAAAAGCCTAAAAGGTAGATTACAAAAGAAAAAGTCCAGAGCTGAAAGTACAGCTCCATTAGTAAAAAGAGTGGAGGTTGGGATTTGGGCTACAATGAAGTACACAGAATTCAACTTGCCATTATTACTTTGCAACAGAACTGCACACTTAAGTCAGTCTGGTACTTCTGAATTTTGCATTAAACTTAAAATGTAGGGCCAAAGCATAGCTAGGGAAAAGCTACAGGAGCCGACTGTGCATTCCCTCTGTGGCATGTGACGGTGGGCTTGCTATCCTATTACTGGTGTTTTCTGGTACATTCTGAAGCCTAAGGGAGGAAAGGAAGTTCCCAGCCTTTCAAGAGATCTGCACAGTGGGGCTCATCAGCCACATCCCACCTCACTGCTCTGCAGTTTCTACAAACACAGCTTTTGGTGGATGCTCTGAANGATTTACAGCATTGTTTTTATCATTTTAAGAAAGCAGGCTCCCTCAGGTGTAGGTAATTGTGAACAGCACAGAAACCTGTAACTAGCAGGATGCAGTACCTTTGTGGCCCCCGTGGCAGGCCCAGTATAAGGCTGTGCTTCCAGCTTTGTCCAGGCCGTTCACACCCACTCGGTTGTCCAAGCACTCCCTCAACCAGCTCAAGTTGCCTGAAAGAATTTTACACTTATAAAAAACACATGAAAAAGGCTTTTATTCTTTTCTTTTTTAATCAATTTCATCTGCTGTAACCTCCCATTTGTGATGGATTAATCAGCAAATCCTAAAATAAGACCGGCCCACTAATGCACTTACTATGGTGCATTTGCACTCAGGATTATTGATGGACAGCAGTAACATCCATTTTTAATAGGAGAAACTGTGAAAATAGGTCTAAAGGTATTTCTGCTTCAGAGGTAAAAAAAGACATTATTTTTATCTCTGTTTAATTCTGAAAGGCAGGGTATAACACAAAACCTAACTACAAACAGAAATTCTCCCTATTCATATTTAAAGACGTGTTCAGTTTTTGGAGGGAAAAAAATGTAGTTTAGTAAGCTGCTCAAAACATCTGCTCTATGCTAAAGTATAACCATTAATTTAAAAATTCNAGGCTAATATCCTAAGTATCTCATTTACAAAAAAGTTTCTTTTAGATGTCATTTTAGTTGGTCTAAGCTCTTTCCTTTAAACATGCAGACATGGGACAGAANGAAACTGCTTGCTGAGGCTGCATCAACACTTCCCATTATTCAAAGGAGGACTTCCTAATAGAATCATGATGGGGATTCGGGGTTAGAGAAATTCTATGCTGTGAGGGTTGCCTTAGGTCCTCAAGGAAGTTTAGCAACATTCCTCTACCTGAAGAATGCCTTGTCACAAGACTGTCTTGTGACAGTCAAAATGTCCCCTCATATTGCCAGTGTCCCAGGCTTGTGGGGATCAAGACAACACCCACCCTTGTTGGGTCAGAGCCCCCCCCCACGTCAACACTCTCCTAAGTCCTATGTCCCAGGACACCACCTCCTGCCCTCCAGGATTTGGGACACTTCGTTTTAATGATCGGTTACACCCATCTGCCCCATCTGCCTTTGAGAATCAGATCATGACNTTCTTCCACCTGCCTAGTCCTACTTTGAGCTCAATGTAGGAAAGTGCTCAAAAAACCGTGTTACCTGGTATTTTAAGATTAAACTCACGCTTACTCTTCTAGNAAGCACAGAGGTTGCTTCTGAGGAAGGCAGGGTTTTAAGTGGGAAGGTGTGTTGAGAAACATTCTGAGATGACAGAAATGTTCCAGATCTTACTCTGAGTGTTGGTGCTCTGGGTGTGTGTGTGTATATATATATATGTATATATGTATATATACATACTTGACAAACTTATCAAACCACATAATTAAAACTTAGGCATTTTACTATAATATTGACCTGTCAGTCAAGATATGCCTAAATTTGCAGTAGTGGCATGACTTCTATGGAGATAATCAATTTCTTTGATTCTATTTGAAACCTGTTAAACAGGAGGGAATTCATGCCTGGTATTGTAAATCTTTTCAATGGCCATGGCTGGGGATGTCACGGGTCACAGGGGGGTAACCTANAACTGCTGCTTTGCTTTACTGGTCATGTCCAACCGCCTTCTAAATATGCATGTCTATACTCATGGATCAGTGCTGCTCTCAACCTTTGGTCAGAGAAGCTTCATTTTTGCAATGGCAGTAGTTAACACAGAGACTCACAACCAGTCAAAGTGCTGAGAAAAAGTGAGTGTTGAGTACTCAGCCCTAAACAGGGTATCTGCATCAGCCCCTCTCCATCCATGGCTCAGGAAACATTACGGAATATGAAAACAGAAAGAATGGAAGAGCCAGAGGATGGAGAAGAGCACTGTGAAACACCGTCTTCTGGACCTGAGATGGCNGCTGCACCCGGGGANNCGCAACATGCACAGGTCAAACGGGTCAAGATTCCTATGTGAATGGGAGAGGGCTTCATGAGGCGCCTTTCCCAGCTGAGAGCTATTGGAAGCTGACAGCTGACGGAGGAAGAAAAGTCNTTTCTCTTGGGGGTGTGTCTGCTGCCCACACTCCAGTGGATGGCCCCACAGCCATGTGCACAAGGACAGTAATTGGACTCTGGATTGTTTATTTTAAAAAGAGAACCTGCAGTTGGGAGGAGGGNATGTTATAGGGAAGGGGGAGCTGGAGGTAGAAGAATGATCAAAATACTTACATACATGTANGAGACTCTCAAAGAATAAGAAACATGTTTTGAAAAACCTATGCATTTTAATATACCATATCTTCTATCACAAAAGAAAAAGAGAATCAAACCTACCTCTTTTTGCAGCCTCATGCAATGGATTGTCGATGGATTCTGCCTGCTCAGCCACTAGACAGAAAACAAAAATGCAAGCCCACCATTAAAGTCACTCAGTGANTGATGGGAGTTGGTCATGCCCCATGGGCACCAAGCTTCATGGCCAGAGCCTCAGATACAACAGCTTAATTAATTACTTACTTAGTGTGGATTAGAAGTAACAGAAAATAACTGATAGTACTTCCTTTAAAAGAGGCTGGAATCTGTGTTAAATGAAACCAAGCCAAGCAATAAGGCAGTAACACAGCAGTTAACTGGAAGCATAAACAATAGCAAGCATAGCCATTAACAGAAATAGAAACAAAACCAGAACAGATCCCTGAACCACACACCAAGTTTACTCAAGTATTTAATAAAGAAAGAGCCATAAAAGGTATAAGCATTCTGTAGAACACCTTTGCTTTGAGGCTACCTGCTAATAGTTNTGATTCCCTTCTGTGGGGGCAAGCAGCAGGGACTGAGAGCGACACTGCTGCCTATATTCACAAAGGACAGCAGCAGACTATCTGTTTTCAATCACTGTGGCCCTAGAGTGAGTAGGAGTGCCCAGAGGAGGACTGCTGCTCCAGGGCGACCTCAGGCGCACACCNGCCATCCTAAGAGAGCTGGGGTAGGACGTTCTTTATGTCCATTTTTGGGACTTTACATCAGTACTTTACGTCAGTATCTATGGCCAAGGCTGCAAATGCAGCATGGTAGAAAGATATGTAAGGGACTTCAGAGGAACAGAACCATATGAAGCCCAGGGTATGCAGGCTCCTGAGCTCGACCTGGCCATCGCCTCCATGTCTCTGAAGGACAGTCTATGACATTTGCCAACTCCATTGGCAATGCTGGGAACCAGTGCCCGATGCTGGTTNTATCATCAGTCTAAGGAGTCATGGACCACTAAAGCCTAAAAGGCTCTTACAAGTGATCTAAAACCAGCACTCCCACTACACAGATGTGGAATCAAACCCAGAGGCATCACTCAGGGGTGTCTTTAGTACTGCACCCTGTTAGGGAAGGAGACCACTAAACTCAGGGACCCTTGTTCATCAACTGTGTGCCTTTTAAACTTTGCTCTGCTAGTTTCTACTTACATGTTTTTGTCTATTCTGCCCACCTTTCAACTAGAAGGACTAATTGATAGTCACACCCGTGCCCTATGTGGTTGAGTAATTTGTACTCAGCGTGACCATGTAATCTGTGCATGCGTGGAGTAGCCACGTGGACCCCAGTGCACATGCGCAGGCCAGTCCTTAAAAGGCAGGTCCCCTGTACCCTGCCCTCTCTTTTAGGTGCTTTCTACAGGCCTGAGCATGTCTTCTCTGTCTCTCTCCCTTGATAAAGCTCTTGCTGTGTGGTTGCCGTGTTTGTGACTTTTCCTCGTAGGGTAATAGCGCTGCTAAAAACTAACACTAATAATTTTGCATAGGAGACACATCTTAATAAGCTCCTCAAGCTGCTTTGATTAGCACTTAATGAGTACAACTGATCTGTCAGTTAACAAAATAGGGCTTCTTCACCACAAACCAGAGCAGTGGTTCTTAACCTTCCTAATGCTGTGGCCCTTTAATACAGTTCCTCATGTTGTGGTGACACCAACCATAAATTATTTTTGTTGCTACTTCATAACTGTACTTTGTTACTGTTGTGAATCGTAATGTAAATATCTGATATGTAGGATATTTGATATGTGACCCCTGTAAGAGGGCCATTTGACCCCTAAAGGTTGCGACTCATGTGTTAAGAACTGCTGAACTACACAAACAATCTGTGATCTGGAGTGGAGTTTAAGAGCATTAAAAGAAAATATTAAGAGCAGAATCCATAGTGTTTCCCTGGAATTGTGTGGTTTTTCATGTTACAATGAATTCCCATAAGTAACAGGTTGGGCCTGTGCACCCTGGTATGCAGGGCCATCTTATCAATAGGAAGCTCACAGTGCAGCTGGTCACTTACCATAGTTGCTTGGGATCAGTCCTGTCCTGCCTTTGCATGTCCCTTTCCACCAGCTGGTATCACTCTGCCAAGAGATCAGGGGAGTCAGCATGTAATTGTATCTGAAATTATTTGGGCCCCTAAGTCCTCATTTGGGTCCTCACTGATCAGCATCTTCAAACCCTTGCCATCTGTATCCATGTCCCTTATCACAAACGTAAGCACAGAAGCATCCCCCATTCCCATCAGGTAGACATCNCAGATCTTCCATCAGACAAACCAGAGAAGTGAGAAAAGGGGAAGAATGCATTAGAGTACAGCTAAAGGATTTAGATAGCCAGGCTTTAATACCTCTCCTTTGATATACTCCTATGCTTTGCCATATTTTCTAAAATTTCTTTTTGTTTTATCTTCACTTTTGGTAACTTTTTATCATAGGGAAGTTCATACCTATACAGAAGCAGAATAACGTGATAACATTTCCAACTGTGTGACTCATTGCTCGTGACCAATACTGCCCACCACCCATCATATTTCCCCTCTGGGATTACCAGGGTTAGTGGTAGGTAGTATATGTTTTACTCTGCAAAATCAGAATATGTATCTAAAAGATAATTTTTCAAAGGCAACTGTGACACTGCTACAANTTCAAATTTTTCCCCAAATAATTCCTTAACATCATCAAATATGTAAGTCAAAACTCAAAATTCCTAATGGCCCAGTTTGAGATTTCAAATAAGGACCACATAGTACAACTAATTTCCCTTTTACTTCACCTTTAATTTACAGGTTCCTCCTCTATTCTTTTCTGTGTTAGTTTTGTTGCTGTTGTTTTTTAGCTCTTGATATATATATTTGAAGGGACAATTTATTTCTTCTATAGAAACTGAAACAACCTGGATTTTGCCTATTGTAAACCTATGCTATCATTAAACACACCCACCTTTTCCATGCACTGCCCATGAGTTGCTATTGAGTTCTAAAAGCATAAGCAGATTTGGTCGCACATTATTTTTGGGAAGGCTGTTGCATGGGTGGTATTGACTTCCCCATCAGGAAACATGCAAGGCCAGGCTGCCTCTGTGGGAATGCAGCTGCTGTCAGTTATCACAGNGGTTGCAGATGGGGATGTTTTTCCATTTAAATAAGCAGTATATCTCTTTAAAGAGTTAACTTCCCCTTCCAATAACTCTCGGACCATTCAAGATAAAGTCAGGAAGAAAGGACAGAAGAAGTACTGATTCCTTCCCTGACCAGTTAGTTGTCAGAACAAACACCCTCATTCCAGAGCAGTTCCTCACAGGACCAACGAGGTCTGTTTTAAGGTAACATTAGAAACCATAAACTTAAAACAGAGTTTCAATCCTTGAGGGCTGTTGCCCTGATTGATGCTTACACTGCCCCATCTCAGGGCAGTGCACACTGCTTTCCTTGTCACTCCAGTGTGGTGGCACTTGCAGTCCTCTGATTCCGCCCTCTAGTCCAGTCACAGGATACCCAGTTTATCCTGCACATTTAGTGGCCCATAGCTGGTACTAGCCATTTTTCAAAGGGGCCTTGTTCCTCTCAATGAAAGTAATATATTATTACTGGGTTGGCAATTTTCTAAGGCCCCCTTCAAAGATAAAATGTGATTTTTTTCCAATTCAAATGAAGGACCTCTGTGTTTCTACTTCATTTTACTGACTGACATCTGCGCATCCTCCTCCTCCTCCTATGCTGAGAACCCACAATGGACACCAGCGACCTAATGCCTCATCTGCCTCAAATGTGAGACATACAGTAGCCTCAGGGCATTTGCTGGTCAAGATGGGCACTCTCTATTTCTTCTTTCTTTCTTCCTTTCTTCTTTCCTTCCTTTATTTATTCTCTTTCTTTCTCTTTCTCTCTCTCTCTCTCTCTCTCTCTCTCTCTCTCTCTGCATTCTGTTTCATTAGCTATCACTAGAAATGTTTATTAGTCAAATTGCCAAGTCTTACTGAGAGAAAATACTTCCTTTCTGTGTGGCTAAGCTAACTGCCAGAGTATGATTAAAGTCATGTGATTCATTCTGCTCTTAATGTTTAGGGATTGTTTTTAATTATTTAATTTTACAGCCACATAAAAGTTTGTATGCTTCCAAAGTCAAATCTTTAAAACAAATTATTTTAAAAATCTATTTTCCCTGCATTCAGATAGAGGAAACTAATTTTAAAGTCATATTTTACAGCTTTTTCTTTATTGTCAATGTCAGAAAATAGAAGCATATTTATGTCTCTCACCCTTAAGAAAGTCAAGTAAAGCATAATCTATGCTTTTTTATCTTGCTTTATTCCACTTGAATTACATCAGAATAGTATATGAGAAATATCCTCATTCCTTTGTATGGCTGCAGAGTTCCATCTGTGGCCACAACAAAGCGTATTCAACTATTTCCTATTGATGAATAAAACGACTATTGTCAATGATATGTGACTGTAAATGTGTCAAAAAAGCGAGACTCTGCATATATATCTCTATATAAACAGAGACTTAAAATAATTTACAATATTATGGCTAAACCATGTAGCCCTTTGTTGATATATCTATAGTATGGTGTAGTAGTACAGATCATTAGCTGGGCTTACCATGTCAGTGATATAGATAATATCTCCTTCTTCAAAATATAGTTCATCTGGCTAGAAGAAAGAAAAAAGACAAACATTAACTCCATGTGATTTTTCCTATCTTAGAATACAGTGATTTTTTTCATTTTTAAATTTTAACTCCTAAAGTAATCTTATAGACAATATTACTTCTATATTAACATCAACTGACTACACAACAAAATATTATATAGTAAATTAATACTTGAATTCTAAAGCTGGATTTGTCCCGTGATGAATGTTGTCAAAGAATGTGCATATAACAAGAGTTTCTAACACCTTTTAGATTCTTCCATCACAAAGCAAAGGATTTTCACACCAGCACAGAATACTGGTAAAACTTTTCCCTCTAAGAAATTATGGTAGATGATATACATACATACATATATAGACACATGCATATTTAACATGTGTGTGATATATACAGACATAACATATATATTTATGTATGTATGTATGTATGTATGTATGTATGTATGTGGATAAATGTCTAAAATTAAGATGATGAAAGATATTAATACTTATATTTGCTTATTTACAAAAAACAGTTACCGGGTCTTCATGCTCAGAGAGAACGAATGTTTCTCATACATGAATATTAATATGTAATTCACCCTTGACAGCCTAAAAATCTAAAACACATAAAAACACGTCCAGGAAACCTAGCAACTGTAGGGGCTGACTTCATAGCTCGTGCCNTCACCCTGGCCTGACCCATCAAGTGCCCTGCAAGCTCTCGAAGATGCTAGCACTTGGCTCACATGTCTTGTTCCTGCCAGTAGGTAACACCATGGTTTTCTGAGTAAACAAGAAGTACAACGCCCACTGAAAGAGAATCTCAGATACTGACAGATGCTAAAAAACACCGAGCACAGATACAGGATGAAATGATGATTATGCATAAAATATGCACAGGAATTTTCCAAATTTGTTCCTATTACCAAGTATACTTTTATAAAACTAGTAGGAAAATATCTAAAAAAAATCTTTTTATTTCTGCCTATTCCACACATATAATAAAAATTATACTACTGAAACAAATTATTTCACCCATTCATTCCCCCAAGTGTTTGACTCCTCTCAGAAGAAGACTAAGTATATATGACTCTGCCCTATGATGGATTTCATTTCAAAGCTGATTTGCCCTATCATAACTGCTGTTTTCCCCTGAATATAAACAAAGACTGTTAGCAACTGCATCATGCTTGAAGCAACCACAAATATGAAGTCAGATGAAAGATTCACCATCTATACGGTGATGGATGAGATCCCCAAAATGGCTGACTTCCTTTAAAGGCAACTTCCTAAAGCATTTATTACCTTTATCCTTTGATTTACAGAGACTAGATTTACAGCAGAAGCTACACAAAACTTGTTAAACCCACTGGACCTGAGGAAGTGCTCTGTAACTTCATTTGAAATAATATTCAGGAGGAGAGAAATAAAAGACCTCTGAGATTTTTCTCTACCCATTGTTTTGAAGATGAACGGCCAATATTACTTTCAATACGCTGTGGACAAAAGAAGTGATTAAAGAAACAATTTCCTTTAACACTAGCTGCAAACAGGATCCTCTCAGAGACACTTAAGAGAGCCTCACATTCATCACCACTGAACACAGTGGCCATCTCAGAGCATTAAGGTGGTCTTTTATCACCANTTGACTCTCTCTCCTTAGAAGGCACCAAGGCATGGGAAGGAAGGAGGAANTTAGAATGGGTGTGNGNGNGTGGGGTGGGGATGTGAACTGTGGCTGCTTCTATGATGACTACACTTGCTGGAGTACTACAAGGGTCGGATTGCGCATCCCACATTAGAAATGTCTTGGGTCATTTCTAGTCAGTATCCGTCCACTCACAGCTCACAAAGAGTCCTCTTCAATCAATGCCTTGGGGAAGCCAAGGAGCCACCTTTCCCTTCCATTTTGGTCTCCTTCAAAAGTCAGGTCTGTCTAAATTTCCATCTTTAGTTAGATCACTCACCCGTGAGACAAACAAAAACATACAAAAAACAAAAATCTCTGCCAAAAAAAGCCCAAAACACACAACAGGCATATGTGTACACATATGCACACACACCATATCTTTAATTACTTCTCTGTAAGAACTGAGTAATGAGCTAGGAAATGAGAAGTGGCCACTTCTTGGGCAAAGGGTTTTACTCCGGGGTGATGAAAAGGTTTTGGAACCTGCTAAAGGAAGTGGTTGCTCACCGCGGCAACTGTATTAATCCCACTCAACTGTTAGCTCTAAAATGGTCAATTTTATGTTTTACCTCAATTTTAAAAACAATTAAAGTCAAAANTCTCAGCATCTTTTGGGTGATTGTATTTTGTGGCTTTAGGTAACGGGCATCATTTGGAAAATGTCACTTAGCCGAGTCATCTGATGACTTCACAGTGCTGATTCAGCTTTACATGAACAGAAGCTGTTCTATGGGCAACTACACCTCCCCAGCCCCACCCACATCAGGTTTGTTGATCAAATGAGGCACCAACCAGTAGCCAATCAGTCAGGGAGAAAAAGGTCTAA
>LZPO01017384.1:209309-227037 GCA_001675575.1 Neotoma lepida | reverse complement strand
TCAGTTCAGGAGAGGAAGAGACAGGAGATCCCTGGAGCTAACTAGCCAGCCAGCCTAGCCAAAGCAGGAAGCTCCAAGTTCAGTGAGAGATCCTGTCTCAAAATATAAAGGGGAGTGACTGGGCAAAACACCGGATGTTGACCTCTGGCCTCCACACACATGCACACACACCTGAATGCACAAGTTCACACANGTGCCTTGAACATCCACACCATTTATGGGGCCCTTCACATTCTAAATTCCATTGCTGTTTATATTCATTTCACTAATGTATGTAACATTTATAACACTGAAAACAGCAACCACACTCATTTTAAGCAGGGGAGGAAATCATTCAACATCCAACCATGGAAGAGCAACCCAGATTCTCACGTGACTTAATGTGTCTACCAGAAAACTTTTGTCAAGTGTAGTGGCTCGCACCTGTAATTATAGCATTCAGAGGCTATGGCAGGACTGGCCCAAGTTTGGACCATCCTAGGCTACACACATAGTAAGATCCAGGTCACCCTGTACCATAGAATGAAGCCCTGTTGGGGAAGATAGCTCAGTTGGTAAAGTTCCTGCAAACAAGGTGTATGGCAACTGAGGAAGGACCCTTGAAGTTAACTCTGACACACACACACACACACACACACACACACACACACACACACACCCACTCTTTACAATCTGAATTCTTGTGCTATGTCTCTCTCTTTCTGTGAAGAGAAAGTCACTGACAGAAATAAATGTCATTTTTTTCCTTGTTTTTGTTAGTTTGCTTGTCTGGAGACTCCATCCACACCTCACAACCCTTAGAGAGAAAGAAAACATCACAAGGAGGAAGCCAGGTGTGATGGTACCCACCTTTCATCCCAACACTTGGATCTCTGAGTTTGAGGCCAGACTGATCTACCATAGCAAGTTCCAGGACAGCCTGGGCTACATAGGGAGTGCTGGTGCAGAAACAAGAAGGCAGGAGGAGCTGCCAGCGAAGGCTTTCTGCAGAGTTGAATGTTTGTAGATGGTGGAGATTAGTTATCTCAATTACTTCAAACTNTCCAAAGAGCAAGGAAGCAGTCCATTGTGACCAACATCAANAATAGAACTTTCTAGTTCCTTACAGATAATGGTAAGGATGTAAGATGTGGACAGTCTTGGAAACAAGATACAATGACAACTTTAATGGGCTCAGATAAAACACAATAGAAATTAAAGAACCTGAAAGTAAATACACAGTAAGTGACAGAACCACTAATTTGCATAACTAAAGTTCTTTCAGTTTTGATGCANGCTAAACACTGAACAGCAATTACCNTAATACACAACGAAGCATTCTATCTGTGAACACCAGAAGGCACTTTAACACAGGACACTATTTACTGCTTAATACTGGGGCATTAGCCTTTTGTAGATCCCTTATTCCATATTCCAAAACATCAGGGCCCGAATTCTCAAAACTGAGTCAACTAGAAATGAAAGAATGTAACAGAAACATCCAGAGGCTAAGGAATCACAAAACCAGTAGATTGCTCACGGAATATTCTGTTGTTAGATCAATTAATACTAATACGTAATCCACTAGTCCTTCTGATATATTGAGTTAACTCTGGGCAGTGTTCCATAGACTGACTTNAGCCTTACAGCAGTGTCTGGGGGACAAGACCTAAGCTCTGTTTCTTGCTGACATCCTGACAGACATCCAACAACAGGGAGCATCGAAACAGATCAAGGGCACACACTGATCAATTCCAAATTGACTTAAGGAAGGCAGACTCACAAACGTCAAAGAGCTGTGCTGTTGTACGTGCAACACATGCTCTCTAAGGTTCTCTGCGCAGCATTTTCTCATGNAAGCATGGTTACATATAACNAAGAGGCCTGCCTGGGAGCTGAGAGACTGTACAAATGGCCTGAAATTGGGATTCATCAGAATGAAAGCCCTGGAAAAGACCCAACAGAACCTCTGTCTTAAATGTGGGCTGAGTCTGGGATGATCCAGCAGCATTGGAATGGCACTGCAGGGAGATCCTGTGGGTCCCTGAGTTAAGTGGTTCTAACTGCCACCGCCACTGGCCACCGTTTCTGAGGTCTCCTTTTTCCAGCCTTGCCCTTCCCTTTGCTCACTAACTCCCTGCTGCCACTAGAGAGGAGGAGACCATTAACAACCAAGTGCTGCCTCTTCCTCTGGAGGAAAGCTGGCCTCAGACTTCAAACNGTGAAAGTCAAGGTCACAGAAGGGTGAAAGCGGAGGGAGGGGATCTGGTCTTTCACAGGCAGAAAGGAAGTGTGGGCTTCTCCAGTGTTTATCTTTGCACCTCTGGATCAACACTTAGATGACTTGGNATTTGTAAAAGGGAGCTAAAAGAAGGTCAAATCTATCTTGTTAGTGAAGGGCTGGTGGAGCTTCACATAACTGTATTTAACTGGCATATACACATACATAAAAAGAGAGAAAACTGAGTTACCCTATAAAAGTTACCTTATCAAAACAATAAAAATAACAAGTAAAAAGCCAAATATCAGGTATGAGTTATTTCTTTTGGAGTTGTTGGCNAGTGTCTTAGTTAGGGTTTCTATTAATGGAATAAAACACTATGACCATAAGCAACTTGGAGGCAAGGGCTTACTTCTGTTACACTTCCACATCACAGTCCTTCACTGAAGGCAGTCCAGGTAGGAACTCAACAGGGCAGGAACTTGGAGATAGGAGCTGATGCAGAGGCTGTGGAGGAATGCTTCTTACTGACTTGCTCTCCACCACTTGCTCAGCCCTTCTTACAGCTCCCAGAACCACCAGCCCAAAGGTGGCACCACCCATAGTGAGTTAACTGGACCCTCTCACATCAATCATCCTCAAGAAAACATACCACAGGCTTGCCCACAGGCTACTCTCTGGTGGGTGAATTTCCTCAACTGACGTTCCATCTTCCCATATGACTCCGGCTTGTGTCAAGTTGACATAAAACTAGCCAGAATAGCCAGTGAGGTCCCTTAGGCCCACAAACATTACAGGCTATAGCCAATGCTCTAGGTTATCATCCAGAACTTGGTGGTAAGACCTTATTACTACACACACCACATGCTTAAGTCATAAAACATTGCAAAATGAAGCTGCTGTTGACCTTGAAGTTTCATCCTACATGCTAGCTTTCGTAATGCTAGAAGGTGCTATTCAAGCTACTAGGGAAGAAAACAAGTATCAATCATGCCCAGCTATGAATTCAACAAGCTACAACAATTGGCTGGCCTAGAAGACATGCTTAGAAAATGGAATAGTATTAGCAATAAAAAGAAATGAGCTAACAAGTCATGAAAAGATCAGGCAGACTTCAATGCATATTACTGAGTAAAAGAGATAATTTAAGAAAGTCACATATCCTAATGATTCTAACTATGTGACTTTCTGGAAAGGGAAAAACTATACAGAGGGCACAAAGATCAAAGGGAAGAAAAGGGGGAGCAAAGATAATCTTTAGGGCAGTGAAATGATGGTGTTGTACTGTAATGGTGGATACTTTTCACTATAAACTTGTCCATGGGTGATAATGATGTTATCCTTGGTGGTGGATGTATTAGTCAGGGTTCTCTAAATGAAGAGGACCCACAGAATGAATAGATATATTAAAAGGGGATTATTAGACTGGCTTATAGGACATGATCTGGATAGTCTAACATACCAGTGTGGAATATTAGTTTAAGATGTGTTACATTCGTTTTTGCTGTGGAATAGTTGTTTAATGATGCAAAGATGTGTTACATTCTTTTATGTTGCATTTGTTTAACTCTGTAAAGCTGTGTTATTTTGCCTGCCTAAAACACCTGATTGATCTAATAAAGAGCTGAACAGCCAATAGTGAGGCAGGAGAGAGAAACAGGCAGGGTTGCCAGCTAGAGAGAATAAACAGGAAGAGAAATCTAGGCTCAGGAGAGGAGAGGGAACAAGAAAAGGAAAACGAGAGGAAGACGCTAAGGGCCAGCCACACAGCCACACAGCCACACAGCCAGCCACAGAGTAAGAATGAAAGAAAGGTATATAGAATAAAGAAAGGTAAAAAGCCCAGAGGCAAAACATAGTTAAAAAGAAAAAGGATAATTTAAGTTAGAAAAGCTGGCTAGGAACAAGCCAAGCTAAGGCCGGGCATTCATAAGTAAGACTAAGTCTCCATGTATTAATTTGGGAGTTGGGTGGCAGGGCCCCAAAGAGTAAAAGAACCCAATTACATACCAGGAAAAACAGTGATCCAATATCACATTCTGAAATAGACCCCAGAAACTAATGCCACCATCAAGGACTTGAAAGATGCAGGGTTGGTGGTTCTCACAACATCTCCCTTTAATTCTATTTGGCCTGTGTAGAAAACAAGTGGATGGATGGATNGTGGAGCATGACAGTTGACTATCAAAAACATAATCAAATAGTAATTCTAATTGCAGCTGCTATCCCAGATGTGATCTCCTTACTAAAGTATTTCCTGGTACTTGATATGCAGGTATTTATCTAGCAAATACTTTTTCTTAAAATATCTGCCCATAAGGACCACAAGAAGTAATCTTCTTTTAGCTGGCAAGGCCAGCAATACACCTTCACTGCCCTTCCTCAAGGGTATATTAACTCTCCAGCTCTGTGTTGGGATCTAGATCATTTGTCTCTTCCACAAAATATTACACTGGTCTATTAATAACATCATGCTGATTGGACCAAGTGAGCAGGAGGCAACAAACACCTTGGACTTGTTGGTAATGCCTATGTACATCAGACCATAGGAAATAAATCCAACCAAAGCTCAGTAAAATTTCTTGTCCTATTGTGTGGAGTGTGTATAGATACCCTAAGGGTAAGGATAAGTTGTTGTACCCAGGCCCTCCTACTACTAAGAAAGAAGCACAGCGGGGCGGTGGTGGCGCACGCCTTTAATCCCAGCACTCGGGAGNCAGAGGCAGGCGGATCTCTGTGAGTTTGAGGCCAGCCTGGTCTACCGAGTGAGTTCCAGGAAAGGTGCAAAGCTACACAGAGAAACCCTGTCTTAAAAAAAAAAAGAAAGAAAGAAAGAAAGAAAGAAAGAAGCACAATGCTTAGTGGGCCTATTTGGATTTTGGAGGCAGCACATTCTTCACTTAGGTTTGCCTATATACCAAGTGACTCAGAAAGATGCCAGCTTTGAGTGGGACCTGGAACAGGAGAGAGCTCTTCAACAGGTTTTAGTTGCTCTACCACTTGGTAGACAAGGATACCATCTGGGGTCTTAAGCTGGCTGCTATGTGTAAATCACAGCAGAAACTGGGGCTTTTGAAGCAAGGCCCTATCATTGTCTGCTGACTGGAAAGATAGCTCTTAACCTGCTATTAAACCTTAGTAGAAACTTGGCAGGGGGTGGGGTGGGGGAGGCATGAAGTTACCATGTGACCTAAACTGAGTATTATTTGACCCACTAACCCATAATGTAGGGGTGCACAGCAGCAATCCATTATCAAATGGAAGTAATATATCCATGATCAGGCTCAAGCAGGCCCTGAGGGTACAATCGAGTTACATGAAGAAGTTGCCCAAATGTCTATGGTTTTTACTCCTGTTAGAATGCCTTCTGTTCCCAAGCGTGCACTGATGGCTTCATTGAGTGTGCCCTATGATCAGTTGACTGAGAAAGAGAAGACTAGGGCTTGGTTTATTGATAGTTTATGCAGGCACCACCCAGAAGTGGCCACCCTTTCTGGGACAACCATGAAAGANATTAAGGTAAAGAAAAATATTCACAGTGGACAGAATTTCGGGCAGTACACGTGGTCTTCCACTTTGCTTGTAAGGATAAATGGCCAGATGTGTGACTGTTTAGTGACTGATGAACTGTAGCCAATGGTTTGGGTGGATGGTCAGGGACTTGGAAGGAGCATCACAGAGAAATTGGGTGAGAAAGACATTCACAGAAGAAATATGTGGACAGAGCTCTCCAAATGGACAAAAGGTGTGAAAATACTTCAGTTCCATGTAAATGCTCGTCAAAAGATGACTTCAGCATAAGAGCTAATACTCATAGATGGATAACCCATTCTGCGGACCGTCAGCCTCTTCCCCTAGCCATCCCTGCCCTGGTCACTGCTGGGTGGGTCCATGAACAAAATGGCTATGGTGGCAGAGATGGAGGTTATGTAGGAGCTGGACAACATGGACTTCCACTCACTGAGGCTGACTTGGCTGTGACTCCTCCTGAGTGGTGGCTCTACCAGCAACAGACCACCAATGAGCCCTGATATGACATGCTCCATTCCCCCAGAATGACCAGCCAGCAACATGATGGCAGATTGATTATGCTTTCATTGTGGAAAGGGCATTGCTTTGACCTTACTGGGATNAATTCTTATTCTGGTTAGAGATTTGCCTTTGCTGCATGGAATGCATCTGCAAAAACTACCAACAGTGTTCTTACAGAATGCATTATGCACCATCATGCCATTCTATCATCATTTCATTTCACACAGTGTTGCTTCTGGCCAAGGAGCTCACTTCATGGTCAAAGAACTGCAACAAAGGGTGCATGCTCATGGACTCCACTAGTCTTCCATGTTCTCTACCATTCTAAAACCAATGGCTTGATAAAATGGTGGAGGTGGAATGACGGCAGAGTGGATCCTGTAAGCCCAGCTCAAAGGTTTTCAGAAGGAANCAAGGACTTTACCAGCACTGGGCTAGAGGCCATTCTTGTGACATTTTGGCAAAAAAATCTGGCTTGCAGTCTGCCCCTGTTCTAAGAACTTGCCTAACGCTAAGAAAAGGGATGGATTAATTTCCTTGGCAGAGGAGATTTCAAAACAGCACATTATTGAACCTGTGGTATGTATTATTGCTAACTTTTATATAGTCTACAATGAAAAAGAGCAAGTAGGGCAAAATGTACAGTTTAGAGAGAAAAAGAACAACAGGAAGCTTAATGTTAAAAGCCTGAGGATGGAACTGCTAGAAATTAGAGAGACCTGCTCTGCCCTGGAACAAAAAGGAAGTTGTCCTCAGGGCAAGATCCCACTTGCTAAGCTTCCAACCTGCAGAAGAGAGCCCAAGGCACCTTCTCCTTGTAGCAACTAAATAAACNCTAGGCTGCTAATGTGATTCAAAGGTTCCAGCATCCATCCCATGTTGGCGGCTGAACTTGGCAGTGTAATCCATGTCTACTTGATACTGACTTTAGAGGCATGAAGTTTGCAAGAATGAAGGGGTCCTGGATTCTTCCTCCATGGTTTCAGAGAGCTGCTGAGGCCAGTCAGTATATAACAAGNGAGTCTTTGCATGAAGGCCATGAGAGCACAAGAGGCTGTGAAAAGCCACTGTGCAATGCTGTCAAGTGAAGCNTGAGTTGCAGNGGGCAACCCATGATGCTGGAGANNCCAGAGCCATGAAACATCTGCCAAGCAGAGCTATACAGGGAATAGAATCAGCCTGNGAGAGAGAGATATGTTGTAGATAGCAAAGCTGGAGGGGCAGAGCCTTTAATTCCTTTAAGATTAAAGTAGCAAATGTTGGACATGGAGCTGTAGGATTTGATGTTTGCTTTGCTGGGTTCTATCTTGTTTTGGTTCAGTATTACTTCCCTATGCCCCATTCCTCCCTTCTGGAATGGTAATGAATATTCTGTGCTAATATACACTGGAAGTGTATAATTTGCTTTTCAATTTTATAGGGGTGGTTATAATTAAGACATTGCCTTGAGTCTCAGGACAGACTCAGTGTTGAGAGTATGAAAAATTATGGAGACTTTTCACGTTGGACTAAATGCCTTTTNCATTATGGTATGACTGACCATAAGCCTATGGGGGCCAGGGAATTGAATATGGTGGTTTGAGTGAAAATGGCCCCCACAGTTTCAGGCATTCAACTACTTGGTTACTGGTTGGTGGAGCTGTTTAGGGAAATTTAGGTGGTGTAGTCTTGTCAGAGGAAGTATATCACTGAGGGGTAGGCATTGTGATTAAAAATAACTTGCCACTTCCAGTTAGCTCCCTGCTCCAGGCTGTGATTAAGGATGTGGACTCTCAGCTCTCTGTTNCAGCTACCACACTTGTGGCTTACTGCCATGCCTCCCCGCCATGATGGACTCTTATCCTCCAGAACCATAAGCCCAAAGAATCTCTTCCTCCTGGAGGTTCTCTTTGTCATAGTATTTTGTCACAGGAAACAGAAAATACAGTGGTGGATGCTGCAAAATACATGATCGTACTGTGACATTCCTAGATTGTGTAAATAAAGTTAACTTTGAATCAGGAGGTGGAGCTGGCAACCAGATATTAGCCATAGGGAAGCCAGGAATACAAACAGGAAGGAGAAAGAAAGACTTGGAATTCACGAGCTCTCTTGGATCTGGGATGTGTGGAGAGAAGAGGGGCTAGCTGGGTCCCTGGTAAAAAAGGAAAGTCAGCTGGTTTCTCCTCCTCTGCTTCTTTGATCTATCAACTTTTCACCCCAATATCTGACTCTTAAGTTTTTAGTGGTAATAGAACAATTTAGCAAAACACACCAGGGGGGAGTAACAACAGTTCTATGCATGGGGACTGGCAAAGGACAGACAAGAAATCTTTGTTCCTGCCACTCANTCTTGCTGGGAATTTAAGACTTCTCTAAAAGCAAGTTCAGGATTCCAGAACACTTAGGATTTTGAATGTTCAGATTAAGGAGGTTCAGCCACTAAAACTCTTAGGTGTAAAACAAACAAAACAAAGAAAAACAACCAAGCATTTTGATCAAGGATGCCCACACAATAACTTTTACCATATTAATAAAAACATAGAACCACTTAAATTCTGAAATAGCTGGCAGGAATTAGCCAAAGAAACTGTTCAGCAATAGCATTAATCCATTTTCCACAAGTCTTTAACATTTTAAATCNCAGTTCTGGAACCCTGACTAATCCATATAGAAAAAGCACAAAATTAGAAAACCCTTCCATAAGGGTTTCTTTCTTTCTTGATAAGAAAATATCAAATGCCAAAATGACCTGTCCTTGTTATCTCACCATTTCCAGAGAGCGTGAGCCTCAGCAGTTTAAAACCACAGGTCAGAAACCAGTAGTGGACTGAGAAACAAAATGAGCAGCTTTCAAAATTAAATAAGGCCATGCAGGGTGGCTCAGGGCTATCACCCTTCAGGATACTGAGGCAGGTTGATTCTGTGCTGTCTGGGCCACACAGTGAGACTGTCTAAAAAGAATAACAAAAGATTGACTAGATCAGAAAAGATGGGAATACTATATTTAGCTGAAATAATGATTTTGTAAAATGTTTGCTTTACTGAGGATGGATAAATGCCTAAATAGATATTTTAGAATTTATCAAATACAGATTTTGGCATACTGCTGGCAAACAAGCAACTGTTAAAATTAATATTTGGCAAAAGTAAGTGTCACTCATCTACACAGAATGAAATACTATAATATAATAAAAAATAGGAAACTATTCAAAAGTTAAATTATAGGCTTATAAACTTATTAGACAATCTGGAAGACACTATAATATGTATAGATATATGTATGTGTCTGTACAATGTAAGCATGTGCTTATGCTTGTGAAAGCAGGCATATTCAAAGAACTAGGCCAGCCTTCCAGGAAGGGTCTCCTGTTCTTCTAGCATGTACTCTAGGCTGGCTGGCCTGAGAGCTTCTGGGAATTCTGTCTTGACCTCCCACCTCCTGTAGGAGAGCTAGGTTACAGATGCTCACACCACATGTGTAACTTTTACCTAGGTTTGTGGAATTGAAACTCAGGTTCTCATTCTTGAGTGGCAAGTACTTTACCCACTGAACCATCTACCAACTTTCAGAATTTCATATAAAAGGACAGGAACCATAATTTCTCCATACCATGAGTCTAGCTCAAAGGGACTTTTGTAAAACTAAGCCCACTCTCTTATCACACCAGCTCTGCTAGTACAACTATTTCCCATGACACCATTGCCAGTGTGATAGTGAGCCTTGGTTCCTATGCAGCAGAAGCTGAGGGCAGTGTGTATCTTCTCATCACCTGGACTTAACTAGATGATGATGATGATGATGATGATGATGATGATGATGATGATGATGGTGATGATGATGATAATCCCACAAAGATTATTAGCAACCATGCTATCTCAACAATAATTCTCAATCTGTATGTATAATTTTCACTGTTCAAATTATTTGGGGCTTAAAATTCATGGTTTCANAATCATTGTTAATTATTACAACATTAAGTTGATAGTAAACCCAAATATCATGCCTTGTTTGATTATTGTTGTGTGTATGAAGGTCTGCCATNTACAATGCATACTTAAACAGATATCTTTGTATGTGGGTCATGTCAGCTGGCCAGTTGGTCAAAGCTGAGAGGCAGGTTCTGAAAGAAGTATAAGGCTAAGATGAACTTCTTATATCACTACACTCCTGAGTATGTGGGATGTGTATGTGCGTTATGTGTATGCATATGCTTCTATGTATTTTTATGGACTAGATCATCAAGCAAAACATCTCACTAGAANTCAAGGTCAAAAGATAAACCCTAAAAGCCACACTCCAGGCTATCTGCTGAAGGACTCTATAAGGAATATGAAATATTTCCTCAATTTTGTTTTAGTTTTAAGATTCAGCTATGCATTAAAAACACAATATTCTCCCTCTCCCTCAAAAGCAAACAGTATAATTAATTTTAGAGTTCTCAAAAGGAAGTCATTTGACCAAAAGTAAATTACAGAAAACATGAATTTAGTATATACATTTATTTTTCACAATTTTTCCTAAGAGAAGGAAAGCAATACTAATCTCACATCATACTTTATGGGTACAAAAGAAGGTGCCACACTGTGGATATCCCCAGGGTAAGTGAAAACTTCAACACACTTTTACCNGTATGATAGCATCCATGCTCGATCAAACAGAATGGTTTTTGTTGTTTTTAGTTTTAGATTTGTTTTCTTGGGCTGGAGAGATGGCTCAGCCGTTAAAGGTAGGCTCACAACCAAAAATATAGATTTGTTTTCTTTTTGATTATGCACACTTTACATCTGTGTATGGGTATGTGCATGTAAGTACAGGGGTCCTAGGGAGCAAGAANTGGGCGTCAGATCCCCTGAGGCTAGAGTTACAGTCACAAGCTGTCCCCACATAGGTGCTGAGAATTGAACCTGAGTCCTCTGCAAGAGCAGCAAGCACTCTTAACTGCTAGGCTATCTCTCCAGCCCCTGAAACAGGATGTGTTCTGCCCAGAAACGAAACAGAGGAGTCAAAACGACGGTATCCAAGAGCCAAAGTCATCTTTCCACTCCTGAGGTGAAAGGAAACAGCTGTGCTCTGTGAGGCCAACACAGGCCTCCCTGGGGCTTTGTGGACTCCAATGCCCATAAATGAGAGATCATCTCAGAACACATTTCTTGGCTTGGATTCCCATGTGTATCATTCCACAAAAGCCCACTGCTTNAAAAATAAAGAGACATAGCAATGTCCAAGAGCTGAGGATGTGAAGAGTAGTGTAACTGCATACATTTTTTTCCCACACACCCAGATTNGTAGATTAAAGCAGATCAATAGGAAAGATTATGAATGCTGTTTGTGTTCCTCTTATTTCAACACTACCTCTTCTCTGACTGCTACCCCCTTCTCCAATCCAAAAGGGCGGGGAAGACAGAAGAATTTGCAACGTGTCTTGATTTCAGGGGCAGGAGTGGAGGGCTCCTTACAAACAGTAGCCAGTGTGTTTCCTGACAAGAGGGCTCTGTTTATTAACAGTGTGCCTTTCTAGTCCATTTTTGTTTCCTTCNCTTTCACTCTGCAGCACCTCTCAGCAGCCTTAGTTACTTTTACTTGAAAGATCACACGTGCTGGCTACTTTCATTTCCTCCACACAGGACATAAACGTCCTGAAAAAGAGGATTCAAACATCCAAATGACAAGTCTTGTCTGACGATGCCCTGGGTAACTAAACATTAAAGAAAGGGGACAACGATTGCTAAACATTCCTCAGTAGCTTGAGGAGACCGGAAGGAAAAGTGGAAGAAGGTGATTTCAGTTCTGAGACTATCTGGACCACCTTCTGTGAGAGGCAGAAGCCCCATGACTGACATGGGACAGCAATGCCTAGTTTTCTATGACCCACAGCCTAAGAACAGCGTTACAGTTTTAAACAGTTCTTCCCAATACATGAAAATGATCTGAGTTCAGTGTCCAGGAGTGAAGACTGATCATTTATCAGAACACAGCTGTCCATTTGCATTCTGTCTGGTTCACTCCTTCACACTACATGCAGCCACTCCAGACTTCATGCAGCCCACCAAGCCTGAAATCTTCAGTATCTGCCCCTGGACAGAAAACTCCTATCCCATGGCCCCTTCTGAAAGTCACAAGTTGGACAAAGGCACATTATGACAGAGCAAGGGGAGCTGCAGCCCATGTGCTCTACCAAGACTCCAAANGAGCCTGGGCCCAGCTTCCTCTAAAATGAGACCATTAGCTGGGCAAATGACTCTANATATCCAAGACCAAAGAGGAAATTCTCCAACACTAAAACCATTCATTGAAAACTAAATGACCCTTCTAAACTCACATTTACAAGACAAGTATTTACCATGGGCCAGGCACCATGCAAAGCACTAACTCACAGTGATTCACCAAATCCTTGAAACAATTCAAATCCTTTATTANAACCACAGTTTAGAGCTGAAGAGCTACAGTTACAGATGGGAAGTCTCTCGTCTGGGTNCACAGAACAAGGAAATAGCTTCCCTAGGGCCATGGTTCAGGCTTAGACAAGATTGCTCAGGTCATGATGAAAAACCCAGGCTCTCAGCACTGGACAGTCCTCCCAGAACCCACAGGTTCCTGAGAGTGAAAACATTCATATACACAAAGTAGCACATACAGCTTCTGACATGTATGCATCCTTGTTAGCCATCATTGTGTGCATTTGTACATTACTTGGGGATTAATGCCTATGTGTTTGTTGTCACTAACAAAACATTATCAAATTCTAGTCTTGTATATTAGGGAATGCATCACATACAATATCCTAGCAAAAAATATCTCAATGCTTTAATTAAGGGAACAGAACATACATTACATCTCTGATAACTACTGGAGAATTAAATGAGTTTAAATTTGCATTTTTAAACAGATTTAGGGACATGAATATAAAATTACTCATAGACTTAAAATGTTCATTTATGTGTACATATATAACAATTCTAGAACATGNTACCTTTAAAGTTTTATCATCTTCTTAAAAAATTGGTTTTTGAGGTAGGCCTGGTGGCATCAGCCTGTTATCCCAGGTACTTGGAAGATTCAAGCAGGATATATGATCACACATTCAAAGCTACCAGGCAGCAGAGCCAGTACTCCAGACCAGGANAACTGAGCAAGGGCTTGTCTCAAAAAGTAAATCGAAGACTGGAGACATGGCTCAATGGCAGAGCACTTGCCTCATGTAAGCACGGCCCCAGGATCAGTAATGTTTGAAAAATATAGCTTTGGGGGAACAAACTTATGTTTTGCTATTATGTAAGAGACTGTGATGTACATGCAACTAGCTATGTAAAGCAAGATATGCATAATGAAAAACTGGGTAGCAGAACTACAAGTCACGTTTATTTCCTTTATGTTATGAACGGCCAAGAGTGAAGAGGAATTATAAGAGCATATGTTCTTTATTAATGCCCTGTTGAAGGACAACTTGGAAGTCATGTGCAATTTATCAGGATTTACTAATGGGGTCCCCTTTGCTCCCCATTTTCTCCCTGAAATAGCCATGAAAAGAAGCGGCAGACAGACAAACCTCTACAATGGCAAAAACACTCACAGACACTAGTGAGTGCTGAGATCAGCACAGCTTACAGGAGGCAATGTCTACTTCAATTTAGAATGATCACATAAGGTACCCATGGAAAGGGAGGGTAGGGAAAGGAAGCCCCAAAACAAAGACCAGTGTGAGTACACAGGGGTTCAGGGCAGGAAGTGCGTTCCGAGGACATCTACCAGATCAATGTGCTTGAGGCAAAGGGTGGAAAAAAAGGGCAAGAGATCAGGCTTGGGGCATGATNATGTGCCAGGGCTTTCTCAAGATCAGAGAGGCAGGGGAGGGGTGTTTGCACTTTATCTTTTAGCTGTTTTCCATATTCTTTCCAATGGCTGGGAACTGCATATAAATCCCACATACTCAAAGAAGGCAGGCACAACCAACTCTTCTAGGGGGACAATCACTAGAACACTTACATGTCTAAGCCTATGTGTGCACTCTTTCAAGTGCTTTAGAAAGACCCACAAAAGAAATATAGTCCACTGGAAATACACACACACACACACACACACACACACACATACACACACATTTTCCTAAAACTAAAGATAATTTTATTAAAAAACAACAACTTTCCTTTCAGTGATTGACTCCAATGTTTTTGGTCCTATTTTTTCTCCTCCCCATGAAGTATCCACACTCCTGCCTTCACCCTTTCTAGANACTAGTCATAACTAATTACAGACACTCTGTCCTACTAATGGGAGGTCTATAATTTGAAACAACAGGTCAGATCATTTCATGTATTAATGTGTGTAACCAGTGTTTAGAAAGTTTATGACAAAAACAAAACAAGCAGCAACAACAACAAAAACGACTTCAGATTTAAATATCTAGAACACCAGCGTCAATGAAACACTCTTAGACTTAGCTTCCAGANGCACACCCTAGCAAGACAATGTGCTGGGAGAAATGTGTTCAGTACATACGAACCCTAGAAATGTGTTGAGGATGCATGAACTTTGGAAACCTGGCACAGAAACAAGGGTTTGCAGTGTGGGAGAGACGGAAGAATCACTGGAGGCCAAAATGTAGCCTCAGCAGGGTGGCCAAATCTGTAGCAGAAAGTTAATACTCAAACTCTGGTATAACAAAACAAACCTGGGTGTGTTTGATATGGAAAAATCATGAGAAAAAGAGAAAAAAAATCAAGAAACAATACCTTTGAAAACTGAGCCCTTCCTCTTCCAAAAACAAAAGGATTCCATTTTTTCTCTGCAGCATACCAAAGCGACCACAAAGACCCTGTCTCAGGGAGTCAGGCTTGATAGCAAAGTCCTATAATACTTAGGAGACTGAGGCAGGAGGATTGCAAATTCAAGGCCAGGCTAGGCCAGCCTAAGCAACTTAGTGAGGACTCTGTCCCCAAATAAAAAGATGGCAGGAGATATGGCTCAAGGGAAGTGTGTGTGAGGCCCTTGGTCTAGTTACCAGTTGTTGGTGTTCGGTTATTTTTTTGGGGGGGTGGGAATAACAGGAGGTGGGGGCTCAAAAAAGGGAAAGGGGTTCAGGGAAGCTATCTGCAAGAAACCAGCAAGGTGTCCAGAGCAGTCATACCCACTGACACCCAACTTCCAGCTGGAAACCGCTTCCCTGGGTGCATCTTCGCTCAGCAGGGCAGCATTACTTTAGAGGTCTGTACCACACCTGTCATAGAAGGGAAAAGGATGGATGGTGGCCCTGGAAATGTGGCACAATAGGCTTCTACTGTCATTCCATTCCAGAGCCTGGTCTGGAGTCTCCATCTCCTCAACTCTGGCCACTAAGCAGAAAACAGACAGCTGGGTAGTGAGCCCTGGTCCTCATAGTTGAGACCCTTTATAGAAATGAAGGGCTTGACAGGAATAAGAAGGTCTGGAAAGCCCCGGTAAGTCCAAGAGGCTCCCACAGGGCCAAAGGTGACCTTACTGGGTGAAGTATCATGGTATTTCCCCAAACCACCTCAGACTTACAAAGAAGGAAANGTCCAAAGGGAGCAGAGGCCTCTAGAGTTTCATGGGAGAACAGGGCCAGCTAAACTAAAGGTGTGGTTTTCTGGGGCCATGATCAGAACAGGGTAAATTACAGGACTGTTAGAATAGAAACCCCCTTTTCTCTCAAGGCCTGACAAGGGAGGTGGCAACCCCTGAAGGCCACAAACTTCAGTACTTCACTTCCAGGACACTATAAGACCCAAGGTCCTACTNCCCTCTGAGGCCATACTAGGCTTATGGACCGCTTTAAAAACCCATCAGAATTGATGAGTACCCAAAGCATCATTCCACATATTTATGAGTATGGAGATGTGTGGCAGAAGACTATGGAATTTGCTCTTAAACTCTAGGGATGCCCCGCCTCCCTCTTAAGCCTAGATTCTATGGCATTATTTGCTGTTTTGCTGTGTAATGTGTGAATGGAGCAGCTGGGACAGAAGANCGAAGAACCTGCACTCTCAGGGTTGTGACCTCACCCACGTACCATGGTCACTTGAGCCACGGGCTCTGAGATAGACACAGAATTCACTCTCCTCTATACTCATTGTCTACATTCATATGTAGCCCAGCATCTCTCACAACAAATTAATACTCAAAGTATTATAATCTCCAATAAATAGAATTTGTTGAATCNTAAAGTCACTGCAATGAAACCTGTTCCTATCCCTAAAATTATAAATTCTGAGTTAATCCCTTAACTCCAGGTCTAAGAGTTGTTTATTTAGTAGTTGGGGAGTAAGGATGGAAGAAAAAAAGAGGTTTTTAGTTTCTTAATAAGATGCACCTCAATGCAGAGTAACACATGGACAGTCATCCTTTCAGGGGAAGCCTTCTCATCCCTCTGGTTAAAGATCAACAACAAAAACCCTCTTGCCTAGAATCAGAAGTGAGAATTCCTGTATTAGGGGAAGCCTNCTCATTCCTCTGGTTAAAGATCAGCAAAAATCCTCTTGCCTAGAATCGGAAGTAAGAATTGCTATAAAGCAAGGTCTGACCTTGAGCCCATAGTTTAAGACTGCCACATCTGAAAGAGACAGAATGATAAGATGGGAGTGCCCCAGAAAGGAGAACTCTAAAGGACACGACACAGAGAATGAATTTCTAAAAACTACAAGTCATATTCCTAGAGTTCCTGTCCACAGAGCTAACATTTTCTAAACATAAAATCCTGTATGGGTTGATGGTTTCTGTGAAGGGAGAGTCAGTTTTAAGGGTGTGACCCCTGCTGGGTTGATCATGCTCCAGAGGATGGCCCCAAAGCCATGAGTATATAGGCAGCAAAATTGGATTCAGTGGGTTATAGAAACAAAAAAAGAGGGAGGACATGAAGTCGGGAGGGAGTGGGGGGGATAAAGGTTAGGTCTGGAATGAGCTGGGAGAGGAGTGTATGAATACGATCAAAATACATTGTAAAAATTTCTCAAATCATAAAAATATTAGTTTTAAGGGCCAGGTGGTGGTGGTGCACGCCTTTAATGCCAGCACNTGGGAGGCAGAGGCAGGCAAATCTCTGTCAATTCGAGGCCAGCCTGGTCTACAGAGCGAGTTCCAAGACAGCCAGGGCTGTTACACAGAGAACCCCTGTCTTGAAAAACAAACAAACAAAAACAAATCCTCCTTTCTCTACCTCCCGTGCTGGGATTACACGGTGTACCATCATGGTTTATATGATACTGGGGATCGAACTCAGGTCTTTGTNCACACATGGCTGTAGGGGCCCACAGAGACTCCACAGTGAGGCCTTATTCCATCTTGACTTAGGGTCAGAGAGTCTGAGTTTGCTTTGTCCGGCAAGGCTACATAACAGGATGTTTTTGGCCAAAGACGTGGTTACCAGGTGTTCTGAGAATTAAGGAAGGGTCTACACTTATACTTTGTACCTTGACCTTGAAATGGGGATGTCTTCTGCCTCTCCCCTTGCTGGTATATAAAAAGCCCATTACGAACAAACTTGAAGCGACTGTGGTACTGAC
>LZPO01017384.1:179504-196567 GCA_001675575.1 Neotoma lepida | reverse complement strand
GGCTCCTGTCTGCCTGGAGCCGCAGCTGTGGTACTCTGCAAGACTACTCTTGTCTTCCCCTTCATTTCACACCTACTGCCACTCTCCCATAGTAGGTCATCATTCCCTAATTATAATCTTCTAATTTTCCTACACACACATCTACCAGTTTAATCCTCGGGGNCGGGGCGGGGCGGGGGACGGGGAAACCCATGCTGTAGTTAAACTTTGCTTCCCATTCCAGTGATAAGCAGCTTCCTAAGCCCCACTTTGCTCAGCTGGAATATGGGGATATTAATATCACCTTATTACAGAAGTATTCTCGTCTTGTTTGATTAACTGTGAACACTGTTTTCAGCTTCTGCTTGTACTTCGGCACCCTTCTATTACAAGAGGAGCTCAGTGTTTATTTGTAAACACGGAACGGAAATCCATCAGGTAGCCACTCACTTCCCTCCCTCAGATCCTAAAGCCACGCTCTGGAGCTCTTCCCTGGGGCACAGAGAGCTTGTGTAAAGGAGGTTCTGAGCTTGCTGACAGGAAGGAGTGGGTCCTGAGGCGTCACCTGACCCACTTGGATGGTTACATTCCAATCGTGGTTTACAGGCTCTGTGCTCAATGATGAAACTCTTTTGCAGCTAGTCCATTCCCTGCAGGATTCCTGTGAAAAGCTCTTCCTTCTCTGTGGCTTCAGCTGAATCAGTGGGGAGCGGTCTACTTATTGTTGATTTAGTTATANGATCTTAAAGAGAAAGTATAAGAAATGATGCATTTTCTGGCCAGATAGCTCAGACCATAGTAAAGTTTCCTCCTTTTTAAACAAAGCTCGGTGTCTTGAATATGGACTTGAAGTATGGTTTAGAGACATTTTTGTTGTTGTTGTTAAAAAAAGAGAAGGTCATATCAGTGTTCTCAGTACCTACCTATGTGTTGTAAGGTAAAATGAACAGTCTTATTATTAATATCTTCTACTTTGCAGGTATAATGTATGATAATTTATATCCAATAAGCATTTTGGCGGGGGTGGTGGTTGTTGTTATTGTTTGGTGGGATGGGTCTTTTGGGTGGTTTGGGGTTGTTTTTGTTTTAAACACAGACAGGGTCTCACTATGTATCCCTTGCTGGCCTGGTGCTCACTTTGTAGACCAGGGTGGCCTTGAACTCACAAGAGATCCACCTGCCCAGCCTCACAGCAAGTACTTTTGATGAGTGTATTTCTCTCTCTAGATTATAAACATTGTCATGTAGGTCTTACCCAGAACTAATCGTGGGACTTGCCAATAGATGTACAGTCAAGAGTTTTGTGCCACAAACATTTGGTGTGTGGTGAAATCTTGACCTCTTTTCAGAGTGACTTTAAATGCACAAAATAAAATACAGGAATACAGAGAAAATCAACTGTATTAACATACAGCTGTAAAATATTTGTAAACAAATCTGTGACTGTGTGATAGTTCATTGCTAGTGTAATAAACAGCACATGTTAAGTTTAAAACAATAATGAGCACCTGTGATACTTCAAGATACCTGCCCTCCTACAACTCAGTGTGAAAGGGGTGCAGTTCTTGTAGATGCCCCAGTCACAGGCATGGTCACTATGGTAATTTACTACTTATAATAAGAGGAGCTGCTAATTTCCTGTAAAAATTTAGTGAAAATGGTGCAGTCTCTTTCCTTTCAAATTCACAGTGACCCTAAGTTCTTTCACAGACCCTTTGGATATGGCTGAGCTCTGAGCCAATCACCTCTTTGCAAAAATGACAGAATAAGCCAGGCATGGTGGTTGATACCTGTAATCCCAATACTCAGGAGGTTAGGGCAAAAGGTTCACTGTAAATTCAAGGACAGCCTGGGCTACCCAGTTAGCGGGTCAATATGGACTGCAGAGCGACACCCTGTTCAAAGAAGAACCCAAAAAGAAAAGAAATATTGGGTAGAAAAATGCCTCTCACATGCAGGAGAGAAAGAAACAGGACACACAAGTTAGTTGGGTACCTGTGCTTCCTAATGTCACAGCCCAGCCAGAGGGAAAAAATAACTGACCTGATGGGAGAAGTTACCTGGGCCTCTCCATGGGCCCCAGCTATAGAGAGAAGGGAAAGAGGTACAGCACAGGAAATGTCGGCTCTTGGGTGGGTGGGCTTCTAATAAGCCATTTTTTTCTCTTTTTTTTTCCTGTGTGGTTGAAACAATCACAGTGACGGTGGCAGTTCTATAAACTTGCAGAAAGGTGTGTCAAGGACTTCTCTGGGGTGTGTATGGAACCCAGAGCTGTTTCAATAGTCAAAATGTTGTTTTGCTTCCTTCACAGTGTCTGTGTTCTGAAGTTTTAGCATCCAGTTCACTTACCAGACTGTCACTTGCCTCTTTCTGTCCTTCATTTGTCTCTTACTATTAGGGTGGCTTGTCTTTCAAACCTGTGATGTTGCCTGCAAAACAAAACATTATCAGTGAAAATGAGCGTTTTTACCTCAAGCAGTAAATATTGTTTTAAATATCCTTTTAAAGAAAATATTGTTGAAGAATGTTCCATGTTCCCTAATGTCTTCTTGGGCCTCGTGTTTTTTCTTGGCTTAGCGTGACAAATGGTGGGAAGACAACTCTGGCTAAGAACTTGCAGAAACACCTTCCCAATTGCAGCATAATATCTCAGGATGACTTCTTCAAGGTATGTATGAAGTTTCTTAGATAATTTATCTAACACAAAAAGGTTTAATAACAAAGTTAATTAAATTATATCCAAAAGCGTTGGCTGAGGATAAACTTGGCGAATACTGTTACCTGCCCACTAGATGGCACCATCTGTCAGTGACCATCTTTGCTCTTGTTCATCATTATCCAAAGCATTTATTAAAGGCTTACTTGTATAATTGCATCATTTCTGCCCTTCATTCTGTTTTGATGAATGTCTTATTGCTTTTCCAGCCAGAGTCTGAGATAGACATGGATGAAAATGGATTTTTGCAGTATGATGGTAAGTAGAGTCACATGTAAAATATGACTTATATTCATTTTCTTTTTCAAATCCAAACAATGTCCCTCCGTATTAACATAATGTTAAATGTTTAAATAGGGAGGNCAAGCAGGCTCCCTGGGTTAATGCACTTGTCACACAAGCCTGAAGACCTGAGTTTGGTTCCCTTGGGCCTTTGTAAAGGTGGAAGGAGAGACCTGCTTCCGTAAAGATGTCCTCTGGTCTCTACAAGTGTGCTGTGGCATGCAGCCCTCCCCTACACACACACATTCTCTCTCTCTCTCTCTCTCTCTCTCTCTCTCTCTCTCTCTCTCTCTCTCTCATACACACACACACACAAATAATTTATTTTGGATGATTAAATATTGCTGTACTTTAAGCTTGCCTTTGTAGGTTTTTATGATCTCTGTTCAACTATTTAATAGAAATTTTCCTGAAGATGTATATTTCAAACTCAAAACTGGGATGGTAGAATTTTTTTTTCCAGAAGCTAGGCCAGGGTGGGTTTGCCATCCTTCTGTCCATCCCTGACTCTGGCATATGTGACTAGCCGTGCTTACTACTTTGACCCTCACCCACCAGAGTATTTCATCTACACCAGACTAAGCTTTCAAGCCTTCAGCTTCCATTCCTGGTAGCAAAGCACCAGGAAGTGTGTTTGTTTGTTTTACTACTGAGAAAATCTTGGAATGTTTTTTAGACTCACTTCATTCTCTTGACCCAAGCTGATACTGTTTGGAAACCAAAGAATTCAGGTCAACCTGAAAACATTTCTTTTCCTGTAGAGACTAGCATAATAGAGTTTCTGTTCTTACTGCCTTTTATAATTAACAGGCTATCGTTAGTATGTATGTAGACCAACTGAAGGTGCTCTCCTAAAATGTCATGTAACAGGCTATCCTTAGAATGTATGTAGACCAACCAAGGGGACTCTCCTAAAATGTCATGTTCCTTATCTTCAACTTTGCGGGTCTGAGGATTNAGTGTTGTATAACAGTTCTTGCAGACACACAGTAACTTTCAGACCAAGTCCTTTCTTTGCTGTTCTATGTCAAGTTCAATCTTAGTACATTGTTTTTTCTCTTTCTTTCTTCCAAAAGTTAGAAAACATTTTGTAAAGAAAGAATGAAAAAACAATTTCAGCAGTGACAAAGCACTATTGATGGCTCCCATTCATTGGGGAGGTCTCATAAACTAGCTAATAAAAAGGTAGTATTTCAATAGAAAAAATGCTAGAAGAATGAGAATAAGCCTTCTAAAAAGCCTTCTAAAAATTGCAATCACCTTTTCTCCAGTTCTGCAGTAAACAAAGAATTCTAATAGAGGGATAATGACCCAATGCCATGGCCTCATGCACATTACATGCAATTACAATCTAATGCAAATATGTCACTCAAATGCCTTGAAATGTTCCTGCCTTGAGTTCATGTATCCTATACCCAAGATTCTATCTTTAGGGGGAAAAAAAATTGAACTTTTCATAAATGTTGCACTGTAAAGTGAGTCCAGGTACACTCAACATCTTTGTAACTACTAAAAGGACAGTTTATTAAAGAAACTCCTTATGGAGTTTGCTTTCATTGTGGCAAGCTTAGCCACTGGGCAAAGAAACTGCTCTTGCCTTTGACTGCTGACAATGTGCTGTGCAGACTAGACATGCAGGACACACAGGAAAAAGAATGTTAAACTAGCAGGATAGTCCTTCAAAATTCCTGCTTCATAGAAGAGTCTGCCAGATATTCTGCAGGAGACAGAGGAAAGCAATTGAGGAACTTTGCCAATACAAGGCAGGACAGTCCTTCACATTTCCTGCTTCACTGAAAAGTTTGCCAGATGTTCTGGGCCTGTAGGCTGAAGATGGATGCCACAACATTGCAGAGGAACTTTGGGTGACTCTCCAGGCAGCAAGGTGTCTCTGTTGTTAGGTAATATTACATCCTTCTGGGTCTTTGATGGAGTTAAGGACTAAATAATTAGAATTATAATTTTCCTTAGTTATGATAGAAAGTAAATTAGTTATAAAACTAACTAAATAAAAAGGTTTTAGCTTTAACATAGTAAAACTATACACAACAAAAACAGTTATCAAGTAAGAATTACATTCACAATATTCTGTCCATTTGTAGTTAGCATCTTCAGAGAAAACAATGCATTATCTTTCCTATCTTAGTAAATCCAAAGTTTTACACCTGATTTACTTTCTATCATAACTAAGGAAAACTGCAACTATAACTATCTAGTCTCCAAACTATAACAATCTATTCTTTGCCCAGTGGCTAATCTTTCCACAAAGCAAACTCCAAAGGAGTTAAATGCCCATCATCTCTGAAGAAAATTGGTGCTGCTAGGAGCATATGTGTTTCATTGTAATGAAAAACCTTAGGTTAACAAAATGTTTTAAATGCCATATTCTATAGGTTTTTGAAGTGTTTGAAGACCATTTAATTTAAAATNTACCTATTTAACCTTGAAAACATACTTAATGTGACTACAAGTTTGATTATTATAGATTAACTATTAACATCATTTCTTATTTATACATTGCATTTTTAAATGAACTGCATAAGCACAATACCCCAAACAAGAGTAGAAACATATATACAGTGTAACAAAATTAACTTTAAATTTGTATCAGTATACCAACATCCATGCCAGTGCAAAATATCTGAGATTAATATTTGTCTTTTTATCCTATATTCCCCTAAATATAACAAACATCCATCACCCACCAAATAGCCAAAAGCCCCCCACACCCATTTTGGGAATGTAGGTGTCATGTTCTCCAAACTGCTTCCTGCTGTCTGTGGATGAAGTATCTTTAGGGTCCCAGAGAGAAAATTTGAGATAATGGCCAACTCCTAGGAAGACCAGCTATAACCTTTGTTGATAGATATCACCTGTCAAAGTTCAGGAGGTCTCCCTTTGTCAAACCTGATCCATATTATTCCTAAGAAATCCATAACCTCTCCTCTCCTGTGGGAACAAAACTCCAAAGCATTGTTTTTTCAAGACAGGGTTTCTCTGTGTAGCTTTAGAGCCTGTCCTGGAACTCACTCTATAAACCAGGCTATCCTCGAACTCACAGAAATCCACTTGCTTCTGCCTCTCGAGTGCTGAGATTAAAGGCGTGCGCCACCACCATCCGGCTTCCAACACATTTTTGATTTCCATTTGAAAAATACATTTTTTTGACTTNTTTTTTTAAAGTTAAGATAGTCCTAANATATCTATGTTGGTTCAATTTTGCAGTCTTGCTCACAATCCCATGTCTCTTAGCAGCTGTTGTTTGCTTATCAACATTTAAAAATTCAAAATCAACACAATACTATATAGGATCTAGANTCCCTGTATGTTTCCCATCTTATGTGGCTTTTTTTCTTTTATAATACTTTTACTCTCTCTTTAAAGACTTTATTTTTTTAAAACTATTTATTTNTTTCTATGACTATCTATGCCCATATTCTTTCTTTCTTAAGCCCATGCACATTGTAAAACTGAATCTGTTTAGAGGTTTACCATCTGGATCTCTTTTATTGGATATCTCTAGTCTTTTTTGACTACACGAGCAAACTTTAGATTACTAAGCTACACCTGGATCCTCCACATGGTTCTCTTGACTGGCTCTGCCCACTTGTAGGTTCATGAGAGCCAAGACTAAAGCTTGCAGCCTGGTTGAAGGTTTGTTTGACCTGGAACTGCATTCAATCCCCCAGCTATGGAATGTGCACTGTGACAGACATTTTTTTTACTTAGTTTTTTGTTTCTATTTAACATGAATAAGGCTGTTTCTGTACGGCAGAACTTCTTAAAGGACCTGTGTCTNATTTTTTGTTTGTTTTTTTGTTTTGTTTTGTTTTTCCAGTTTTTTCAGGCCCTAGCAATATCCGAGCCCCACATTGGGTGCCAAAATGTTGTTGATTGTTTTATTACTCTTTACTCTTTTTCTCTTTGGGGGGCTCACCACCCAGCTCCCAAATAATCACACACGGAATTATTCTTAATTATAAATGCCCAGCCTTAGCTTGGCTTGCTTCTAGCCAGCTTTTCTTAACTTAAATTATCCCATCTACCTTTTGCCTCTGGGCTTTTACCTTTTTCTTACTTCTGTAATCTTACTTTCACTCTTACTCTGTGGCTGGGTGTGGCTGGGTATCTGGCCCCTAGTGTCATACTGTCCTTGTTCTCTTGCACTTCTTTTTTCTCTCAGATTTATCTTTCTATTTATTCTTTCTGTCAACCTGCCTATCCTTTCTCCTGCCTTGCTATTGGCCACTCAGCTCTTTATTAGACCATCAGGTGTTTTAGACTGGCACAGTAACACAGCTTCACAGAGTTAAACAAATGCAACATAAAAGAATGTAATACATCTTTGCATTATTAAAAAAAATGCTCCACAGCATAAACAAATGCAATACATTTTAAAATAATATTCTACAACAGTTTATAAAAGTGAGTTAGCAGATACACAAAATACTGGGTAGCTTAAGCCACACAAGGGTACTTCCCCCATGGTTCTGGAAGCTGGGATCTGACATGATGGGGTGGTGGGGGTTGGTTGCTGTTGAGGGCTATGAGAGACAGTCGATTCTGTGGCACACTGTGGCCTTTGCTGCATTACCATGATCTCTTTTCACTTCATGTGACATCTCCGTGTGTATATGTATCTTAATTTCTACCTTTTGTAGTGACATCAATCATATCACAGGAGGTTTCTGTCCTGCTGCTTAACTAATTATGTAAGGTGACTTCATTAATGTATTTCCAAATATGACCATAATCCAACAGTGAACCAAACTTCCAAACTGGGGGCAGAATGAGACAGGGTAGGATGTGTAGGCTGCCCCTCCATCTTCCTCACCCAGGCTTTGTCAGCTGCTGTCATCAGGAACCAGTGGAAGACTGAGCTCCTGCCTCATGCAGCAGCAATGATCCTTTTTCCCTGTATGACCCCTCCCACCCGCCTGGTATCTTAAGGATACTGAACATACATGCCCCTCTGAACCTGGGTACATTTCAGAGTGACCGGCTGCAAAATAAAATTAAATAGTAGCCTCAATCCGCAGCACCCCAGATCATCAGGACATACCTGAAAGGCGTATGTGAGTCAAAGAGGCAGGAAAATCTCAACTTGAATTAGAGAAATAATGGCCGATAAACACTAGTTCTGTGACGACACTGTCGAAATTGTCTGATAAAGATTTTAAAGTGGCTTTTAAAAAAAAAAAGATCAGCAAGCAACTGTAGATAGGCTTGAAACAGAAAAGTTTAAATGCCCCAGGAAAGAAACAGAAATGTGAAAAAAAGAACCAAGAAGAAATTTGGTAACTGAAACAAGTGCAATAACCCAAATCTTACAACTCTCTGGATAGGCTGTGGAAAAATAAACATGAGAGAAAAAGATTTGTAACTTGAACACGTGGTAGAAATTACTCTGAATGGGAGAACATTGGGAAGGATGGAGTGATAGAAAAACACCTAACATCTCTACCTGTGGAGTTTCAGAAAGAGGGAACAAGGACTCGGTGACGTAATAGTGAAGACTTCATGTTGAGAGGAGACATAAACCTGTTGTTTGAAGAATCTAAGTGACCCTCACAGAAATTAAACAAAACAGAACAAGAAATAATTAGGGGAGGTACAACTTACAAATAACAATCATGGGAAACAGCAGGATCGTAGACCCTACAGATGTTGAAAAGAAGCCCTGATGCTTTGCCTGCTTGTATGTCTGTGCACATGTGTGCTTACCTCAATTGTGGATATTCTTATGAGATTTATTTGTAAACTGATGAAACTGACAATTTCCTAGAAAAAGTGGTACTTAGCCAAACCAGCAGGATAACCATAAGAAAGTCTTAATAGTCTTATCTCTATTAACTTAATTAGACCACCCTTTAAAACTTTCCAGTAGGAACACTTGTGAGGGCACGTGGTGTGATTGGCGGTCCAGGCATGAGGCTGAGAATTTTCATGTCTGACAAGTTGCTGGTCTGGTCTGAAGACTGCGCATAAGGAGTTCTGCTTCTGTAGAGTCATACTTGTTAGCTCTAGAAGTTGCACATTTCAGGGTTTACCATGACATTTGTATCCTATAACTTTTAAAAGGTTGCGTGTAGAACTGGAGAGATGTAGGCTCAGTGATTAGCCACTGAATGTGCTTCTGGCAGATGGGTTCAATTCCCAGCACCCACATGGCAGCTTACAACTGTCTGTAACTTCAGTTCCAGGGGATCTGATGCTCTCTTCTGGCATCTGTGGGCACTGAACACACATGCACAGACATATAAGCAGACAAAACACCCATAAACATAAAAAAAAAACTTTTTCATTCATAAGAGATCCTTTATAATTAAAAATAGTAGCTACTTTCCAAATAGACTATGATATGTTATTTATCCTTCAAATGTATCTATAGTTTATTTTGTCTTCCAAAATTGGAATTACAGGCAGCTGGGAGCCACTATGTGAGTGCTGAGAATTGACCATGAGACCTCTCGAAGAGCATCAAGCACCAAGCCATCTCTCCAGCCCTAATTTAATTTTGATTTTTAATGATTTTGCTGGGGATATAGAGTTCAGTAGTTGAGTGCTTACCTAACACACACACACAAAATCCTGGATTTAGTCTCCAGTACCATAAATTTTGAATTTTTCAATATCAGGAAGGAGTAAATGGAATAGTCAGCCATGAATTTATGGTAGTCAAGGCAGGGAGCAGGGGAGAAAACTCAGTAAGTAAAGGCACTTGGCACCAAGCCTGACAACCTGAGTTCCATCCTTAGGATCCCCCTGGTGGAAGGATAGAACTGAATTCCTCAAGTTGTCCTCTGACCCCAACACATACACAATAAATACATCAATATAAAAAAAAAATACAGCTAGAAATAGTGGCATGCTATTCATCGTATTTTACATTTGTACTTCTTTGTTTTTCCATTATAAAAGTGTCTCAGACATACCATTTAAATATATCTATATTAGTGTTTTAATTGGGTGTTTAAAGTATTTATTATTAGATACCTTGAAGGATAAGTGAAATGCTCTTATGTCATACATTTACAGAGCCCTGGAGACACTTATCACAAAAGCCAACCACCTAAAAAAGTTTTGCTATATTAATTTCATGTGTTTTATGTTTGTCTCAGTGCTTGAAGCACTTAACATGGAAAAAATGATGTCAGCCGTTTCGTGTTGGATGGAAAACCCAGGACACTCTGCAGGACCAGCAGCCTTGGAAAGTGCTCAGGGCATTCCCATCTTAATTATCGAAGGTTTCCTTCTCTTTAATTATAAGTAAGCCTCCCCACTCTAATACCAACCTGAAGGAATGCGGGGGTGGGAGAGAGAGCCTTGTGAACTGAGTGTTGTTATCTTAGGCCACTGGACACCATATGGAACAGAAGTTACTTCCTGACCGTTCCCTATGAAGAATGTAAGAGGAGGAGGAGGTATGTTTAGAAACCATCTTGGTGCATTGTTATCCAAAAGATGAAATATAGGGAAAACAAGAAAATGGCAGTATTGATCAAAGCCTTATCTCAGAAGTCAAACATTTTTCTAGAAGTGCTCATCACCTGGGGTAGTGTACAGGAACTTCTCTAAGAAGAAGGGCCAATGTCATCCTGTGAGCTCCTTCCTCCTCAGCCTCCATGCTCATGTTCTGGTATCACTGCAGAGAACACCAGCTAGATAGGTGAGGAAGCCAGCCTGTCCATATCTCACTCCTTATTTCTTCTTGTACTTGCCCCATAATTCTTTTGTTGTTGTTGTTTTGTTGTTGTTTTGTTGTTGTTTTTTCGAGACAGGGTTTCTCTGTGTAGCTTTGGTGCCTTTCCTGGAACTCACTAGGTAGCCCAGGCTGGCCTCGAACTCACAGAGATCTGCCTGCCTCTGCCTCCCGAGTGCTGGGATTAAAGGCGTGCGCCACCACCGCCCGGCGCCCCATAATTCCTTTATAAAACACAGGAGGCTGAGAAAAGATAATTATGAGAGTTAATGAGTTACAGGCTTATGGTTTGAATTACAGAACTAAGTCCATTTTGCTACTTTTCTCACTGTGATTGAGTTTTTTAAAAAGTGGTCTGAATTCCTCTTTAGATTTAACATGCGTGATTTTCACATTATCTTGACTGTGATTCATTTACTTTGTCAATCATAATTTCATATGAACATCAAGTTTCCTGCTTGTTTTTCCAGTACAAGGGTGTATGAGCCTCCTGACCCCCCGGGGTATTTTGATGGCCACGTGTGGCCCATGTACCTAAAGCACAGACAAGAAATGAACACCATCACCTGGGAGATCGGTAGGTACCTCCCCCTTTTCTCTTAAGGCCTTTTACTTCTCATTTATGTCAAAGTACAGGAAGGATTACTTGGAAATCATTTTTCTCAAGGAGTTTTTAAAGAGACTCTCAGGCAATCTCAGGGTTCCCCCCTTCTGCAACTGGTTCTTGCTGGCTTCTTTTTCTCCTGGGGGTTCTTGTCAAGCGTATCAGATTCCATGTGTTCATTCATTGACCCACCCTTGCCTGAAAGTTGCCTGTGGAGGTGGAAGGGAAGGGAGGCAGACCCAGTTTCTACTCTCACCCAGCTGAGATTTCACAGGAAACTGCTTTAAAAGTGTGAGGTTTACAAACAGTCTTTTTTCCAGGTAAGCACTGACATTAAGCACCAGGGAGACTGCCCACCTCCAGGCCCCTTGAGAAAGCTATCCATCACTAAACTCATCTGAGTTCAGCTGCACTGGGGGTGGGGGGAGTTAAGTTAGGGGAAATGACTGTTTATCCAGACGATAAGAAGAACCGAGAAAAGACCTAGAACAGGAAGGTGTGAGAACTACCTAAAAGAGGTTGTGTTTGTAGTAGAGAAAAGCAAGGGGAGGATATGCTATGGCTGTTGATACAGGCAAAGGCCGGACCCTCTAATGCTCATAGGATGTCCTAGGAGAACTGGGAAGCTCTCTGCAGACAAGATCTAAACACAGTCGTGGTTGATACATAGTCTTTTCAGTAGGATCTCTCGTGATCCCAAGGGTAGATTTAGGGGTTGCAGTATTGAACACAAGTACTCAGTAGAACTGGGGCATAAAGGTATCGAAGATAATAGACACCCCAGGAACTAGCAGGTGATATTTTGGGGGAGAAAATGTGAAGGAGTTGTAGATACAGGGAAAGGACCACACATGTGTTTTGCAGGAAAAAAGATTGAGGTACCTGAGAGACAGTGTACCAATTTGGAGGGAATATGAATAGTTGGGCTTTGAGCTAAGAGACTGCCACTGGAGTGTTTATACAGGGGCAGAAGTCTGTTGGACAGGACAGAGGAATCAAACTGGCATACTTTTCAGAGCAAAAGAGACGCAGCCATAATGAAAGGAGCCTGGTGGCCTCCAGGGAAGGTAGCTCTGTTCAGGTCTGTGCAGAAGACGGGCACAGAGTCCATCTCAGAGCTGTTGTTGGGTTGTGCTGCCCTGGCAGCTACTGTGCTGGAGAGGAGAAACATCCTCCTACACCCTTTGTTCCCTCGGTCTAAACTGCAAGTCTAACTTTGTCCTTGTTCTCTGGCCTAGTTAAGGTCAGCTGTCAAATTCNTACAGCCTAGAGTCATCTGAGGGAGTCCGAATTGAGGGATTACCTAGATTACATCAGCCTGTGGCCATCTCGGTGACAGATTGTCTTGACTGATGCTTGATGTGGGAGGGCTCCGTTCATTGTGAGCGATGCCACTGGAGGCAGTTGGGCCTGGGCTGTATAGGAAAGCTAGCTGAGAGCCAGGGAGCAAGCCAGCAAGCAGCATTCCTCCACGGTTCCTGTGGCTGGTTCTCACTTGTGTTCCAGCCCTGACTTCCTCAGTGAACTGTGATCTGGAAGTAAAGCAAATAAACCCTTTCTTCCCCAAGTTGCTTTTGGTCAGAGTGTTTTATCATGACTCCAGAAAAGAAGCTAGATCACCCTGTTTAAATAAAGTCAGTTCATGGTTTCCAGCTCTTTGGGAAAAAAATCTAGAAAGACAGCAAGGCACAACCTTTCTCCAAAACTTCATCTCCCATGCTGTTCCTTCCTCTGCTGCTAGCCACTCACACTTCACAACAGGCAAGTTCTCTTCAGACCTCCTCATCCTTGCTGTTTTATGACTAGAGGGTCTTTTTTTTTTTTTAACCCAGGTAACTTCTTTTTCTCCAAAAGTGTCCATGCCAGTTTTGCTGAAAATATGTAAATACTTATCCCTTCTGGTCTCAGTAGTGTGTGGTAAAGTCCAGACTGACACATAATTTAAAAACATCACAGATGATCCCAGTTGGGCTATGTGTTGGGTTGGGAATTGCTCTTCTTGGGGCCAGGCACCACTGCAGTCTCCTGCCATTCTGTGATAGTCAGGCACCAAGAACAAACCAAAGAAACTGCCCACATCCAGCTTAGTCAGCCAGTGAGTTTATTGGGGTTACTTACAGGAGNGTGGTGACTCAAAGACAGTTGCATCACCAAAAGTCCACATCACCATGGCAATGCCTCCTCAAAGCAGAATCCCTGGAGCTGCTTATACAACCTCCTAGATGCTCTGGGCGTGGGAGAGTCTTCTGTCCCCAGCAGTTGTTACTGCTGATGGAACCTTTGAAAGGGGCCTTGTGTATCTCAGGAGCTCCATGAGTGTNGTGATATATCGTGTATCGAATAAAGCTTGCTCAAAGATCAGAGAGACAACGGAACAAGCCACTAGAGAAACTTGTCACCACTACTGAATCCTCAGGCTGAATGGAAGGTGAGATCCCATCTCCATGAATCCTCAGACTGCAAGCCTCTTAGTCCTCAGCCGAAAGGGCTCTAGTTCCTGTCTCCTCATAACTTATATGCCTCTCTCTGCCCAGCCATTTTACTTCTTTCCTAGTGCTGGGATTAATGGTGTGTGTGCTTCCCAAATACTGGTAGCAAAGGCATGAGATCTCAGGTGCTGGGATTAAAGGTGTGTGACTCCAAAGTATTGGGATTAAAAGTGTGTGCCACCACTGTCTGGCTCTATTTTCTCTCCTAGACTGAATCAATCTCATGTAGTCCAGGGTGGCTTTGAACTCACAGAGATCCAGACAGATCTCTGCCTCCTAAGCGCTAGGATTAAAGGTGAGTGCCGCCACTGCATGGCCTCTATGTTTAATCTAGTGGCTGGCTCTGTCCTCTGATCCTCAGGCAAGCTTTATTTGATACACAATATATCACCACACATGAGCCAGTAAGTTCATTTACTTTGGAATCTTATGAGCCTCCTGTCTCCCTCTAGGAGGGAATGTCCTAATGCAGAAGAAATAGGTACACAGTGCATGCCATATGCACAGTGCTTAGCCTGTCTCTCTTTCTCTTTTCCTTCCTTCCCTCCCTCCTTCCTTCCTTAGGTTATANATAATTNTGAGTTCTTTGGTGAAAGCTATTGGTGTTTTAAAGAAATGCCAAAGCATCCTTTACTAATAAGCCTGTTAACATTTGAACTGCCATTTCTCACTTCTCAGTGTACCTAGATGGAACAAGGTCTGAAGAGGACCTCTTTTCTCAAGTGTATGAAGANGTCAAGCAAGAATTAGAGAAGCAAAATGGTAAATAGTGTTCTATCAAATCGAATGATGAAGGAAAAAGAATCTTGAGAACAGTTCATGGCATTCCAAGAATGGTGTGCACAAATGCCAACAAGGAGAGACTGCAGTCATTCAACCTTCACTTGAGAATAATTCAGTCAAAGATCTGGATCTTTATCGTTTTGTTTGTCAGATAGCTTTAGGTTTGGAGTTACTTATCCCTGTTACATCTCTTAATGGTTTGTATGTTATCTAGTTTAAATTCATAGCGGGGGTGCTGACACAATGGGCCTGAAATGCTGGTGATTTTAATAGACCTGGAACTCCCCTTTTGCTTTATTCTCTCAAATATTTTTTAT
Source organism: Neotoma lepida (assembly GCA_001675575.1). Lineage (NCBI taxonomy): Eukaryota > Metazoa > Chordata > Mammalia > Rodentia > Cricetidae > Neotoma > Neotoma lepida. The sequence continues at coordinate 181,695 of LZPO01017384.1, read as the reverse complement.
AAAATTTCTAGGTTTTTAGTTTTTTGGTTTTTCTTTTTTTGTTTTGTTGATTTTGATTTTTTTTTTTTTAAGACAGGGTTTCTTTGTGTAGCCTTGGCTGTCCTGGAACTAGCTCTGTAGACCAGGTTAAAGTTTCTGTTTTTCAAATGCAACTTTCCTGAAAGATATAGAAGACATCTGGCTCAAGTGAAAAGAAAATCTGGAGGTGGCCATGGCTTTAGGGTCAGCTGGAGTAAAGAGCTGGGATAGTATCNTCAGGGCTCCGCCACAATTTTATTTGATTTTATTTTTAGTCAGGCTTGCTCTACCCACAGACATAATCTGCTGTCAGTATCCAGCGTGCACTGATAAATGGGGAGCTGGGTGTGCCNGCGTTATCTTTACTACTTCCTAGATGTCTATTTATTTATTTTATAGGGGCTTGTTTTTGTGGTGCTAGGGAATAAAACCCAGACCTACATGCATATGCTGAGCATCACTAGGTTATATACCCAGACATCAACAGTTTTTTTTGTTTATTTGTTTGTTTTTAAGTAACTGCTTAGCTGAAATGATCCAGATAAAATTTTTGCATTGATCTTTCTTGGATCACATGACTTGCTAAAGCTATTCACTTTGGCCAGAAAAATGGCATATTGTGATTGGCCATAACTAAATCATATACCCCATCATGATTGAAGACCCCCACCTGAGACCTGATTTTTAAAATTTTTTCCATAGAGAAAGCAGGGCAGAAAGTAGAAAGAAACATGAAGAAAGTTGGAATACCATGCTAGGAGGACAAAACTCGACATCTAGCCACTACTAGATTTAAACTATAAGAAGGAAAACAGGAGCTGTAGACACNGCTCAGCAGTAAGGACACTTGCTGCTCTTGCTGATCACTGGAGTTCAGTTTCCAGCACCCACACTGGGCAGCTCACAGCTGCCTGTAACTCTAGCTCCAGGACATCTGACACTTTCTTCTGGCCTCTGCTGGCACCCACATGCATGTGTATCTCTCTCCCACACTTTTTCCCTCCTCTCTCTCTCTCTCTCTCTCTCTCTCTCTCTCTCACACACACACACACACACACACACACACACACACACACACAAATAATAATAATAAAAAATTTTTTGATCTCACTATGTTGCCCTGACTGGCCTGGAACTAGCTGTGTAGCCCAGGCTGACCTCAAACTCACAGAGATCCATTAGCTTCTTCCTTCCATAGTGCTAGGATTAAAGGTGTGTGCCACCACACCTAGCCTAATAAAAACAAATCTTAAAAAAAAATAAAATGATTCCGATGCTGCACTGATGGTGCATGCCTGTATCGCAGCACTCAAGTAGATGAGGCGGAAGAGTCATGAGTTCAAAGATAGCTTAAGCTGCAGAGTGATGCCCTGTCTCATAAAAAGGGGGAAAGATTCTTGTGGCTAACAAAGATAAAATGTCATGGTCAGCTGGCTAAAGAGAAAGCAGAATAAGCCTCAACAGCAGGGAAGAATGTAGCAGGGTTTGGGGTGAGAAAACCCTGCTATAGCCCACATGTCAGTCACCTGATAAGAATTAAGTTTATTTGTTGCTCGAATCTTAAATTGGTCTTATAATAAAAAACCTGGAACCAGATATTGAGGTAAATGCTGAAAGATCAGAGAGACAAGGGAACAAGNNACTGCCACGTCTCCCCTCACCAACTCCACGGATCCTCTGACTGAAATCCTCTGAGTCCTCGCCCGAAAGGCTCCAGCTGAAAAAGTGTGTAGCTGAAAGGGACGCTTCTGCCGAAAAGGNTTTAGTTCCTGTCTCCTTACACCTTATATACCTTTCTCTGCCTAGCCATCACTTCCAGGGATAAAGGCNTGTGTGCTTCCNAGTACTGGGATTAAAGGTGTNTGCCACCACTGCCTGCCTCTGTTTTGTCTCCTAGACTGAGTCCATCTCATGCAGTCCAGGGTGGCTTTGAACTCACAGAGATCCAGATGGATCTCTGCCTCCCAAGTGCTAGGATTAAAGGTGTGTGCACCACTGTCTGGCCTCTATGTTTAATCTAGTGGCTTGTTCTGTTCTCTGATTTTCAGGTAACTTATATTAGGGTGCACAATATATCACCACCTTTACCCTCTCTTCAGCATTTCCTCTCTGACTAGCCATCCAGGCCATCTGGGCATCCTATTGATCCTGACTATATAAGGTCAGCCCTTCA